>JAIUZE010021506.1:0-22489 GCA_022085475.1 Heliosperma pusillum | reverse complement strand
AAGCCTTTTGTGCTTCATTCTGATCATGAGGCTCTCAAATACATCAATAGACAGCACAAACTCAACCCCAGGCATGCCAAATGGGTAGAGTTCTTACAATCCTTCTCATTCTCCAGCAAGTATATAGAGGGTAAGAACAATGTTGTAGCTGATGCATTGTCTAGAAGGTCTGTAATGTTGACCTTCATGGAGCAAAGGGTGTTGGGGTTTGAATTTATGAAAGAGCTCTATCAAGAAGATCCAGACTTCAAGCATGAATGGGAGGTATACCACGAAGGGCAAGTCAAGAAAGGGAGCAAATACATAGCTCAGGAAGGATACTTATTCTATGGGAACAAACTGTGTGTGCCTAAGGCACCTTATAGGGGACTACTGGTCAAAGAGGTTCACTCCAATGGCCTTGCTGGTCACTTTGGGGTACAGAAGACCTATGACATATTACAAGATCAGTTCTATTGGCCTAAGATGCTCAGTGATGTGCAAGATGCCCTCAAGAGACGCAGGTCTTGTCAACTAGCCAAGGCACATTTTCAAGCAGGCCCTTACACACCACTTCCAGTGCCAAACAAGCCATGGGAAGACCTCAGTATGGACTTCATTGTAGCCTTACCTAGAACTCAAAGGGGAAAAGAATCAATTATGGTGGTTGTAGATAGATTCGGTAAAATGGCACATTTCATTGCTTGTAAGAAGACTGAGGATGCTTTGGGGGTAGCTGAACTATACTTTAGGGAGGTTGTCAAGTTACATGGGGTCCCTAGAAGCATTGTCTCAGATAGAGACACAAAGTTCATGAGCCACTTCTGGAGAACCTTGTGGAAGCTATTGAAGACCAGGTTATTGTTTAGTACTTCTCACCATCCCCAAACTGATGGGCAAACAGAAGTCACTAACAGGACACTAGGAAAGATCTTAAGGAGCATTGTTTCTAAGTCATTGAAAGATTGGGACCTGGGACTAGCACAAGCTGATTTTGCCTTCAACAGAGCTCCCTCCAGCAGCACATGTAAGAGTCCTTTTGAAATAGTTTATGGCACTAATCCTCTCATGCCTACAGACCTAGCACCAGTCAAAGGAAACAAGGCAAGCTATGATGCAAAGAAAAGAGTTGAGCAAATGATACAGATTCATGAGCAAGTCAAGAAGCAGATTGAAAGGTCCAATGAATTGTACAAGGCTAGGTCCAAAGGGCCTAAGAAAGCAAGGGAGTTCAAGGCAGGGGATCTTGTATGGTTGCATTTAAGAAAAGAGAGATTGCCAGACAAGAGGAGAAACAAGCTCATGCCAAGGGCTGATGGACCATTTGAGATATTGGAGAAGATAGGCACAAATGCTTACAAGGTGGATCTACCAGGAAGCTATGGGGTACATGGTACTTTCAATGTTGGAGACCTGAGCCCTTACCATGGTGAATCAGATGATGAAGGTGAGGAAGATTTGAGGGCAAATCCTTTTCAAGAAAAGGAGGTTGCAACAGGAGTATGTGATCAAGACAAGACACGAGCTCAAGACAAGACTCAACATCAAGACAACAGCACCATTCAAGACAACAACATCCTTTCAGACAACACCATGACCAGTTATGACAATGTCCTATTCAGTCCAAGCCACAACCACTTCAAGCCTGCTAAGACAACACCCCCACAACCAGAACAAAGCCTAGCCATCCACTCCCCAAGACTAAGCCACAACAAGGCACAGCCAACAGCCCAACAAACCCAACACAACAAAAACAGCCCTCAGCCAAAAACAGCCTATCACAGCCTTTCTAAACAGGGTCCATGGGGCCCTCACACAATCAAACAAGCCTAACCAACCCTCAAACCTATGTCTTGGGAAGGTCCTCTACAACTTTCCCCAGGACTTCCCTTCCAAGAAACAAACACACAAAGAGTTAGCTTAGGGACAACTTCAGACTGTCCAAATTTCAGCCTTTTTGCAGTAGTTAACATGTCACTATCAAACTTTCCTTTTATGATCAAACAAGCTCGAGGGCCTTTTAGCAGGACCTTTGGCATCCATCCCACTTCAGTTGAGCTCAAGAATCAAGCTCAGAAGTCCACCCCTCCTCCAGTTTCAACCCCAACAAACCAATTAAGGCAGATTGTCCTATTAGAACTACTTTTCTACTTTATTGCTTTATGCTGAACAATGTAGCTGTTCTTTCTGTTTCTTTTGCAAACCCATTGTGGCCCTAGGATGTAATGAACGAATAGGATGTAATCTCCTTGCCTATATAAGGCCTTTACCTAATGAAATGCAAATCAGATTTTAAGTAAAATATAAAACTGAAACCTTGTTTCTGTTGCAATCTCTTGGCTATGTGCTTGAGACAACTTCCTTTGCTTTGTGCTTGGAAGTGAGCTTGGGTCCTTAGCTGTGTGCTGGAATCAAGGTTCAACCCTCAATCATTGGCTTTGTGCTTTGGTTAAGGTTCTATCCTAGTTCTTTAACAATCAATTGAAACAGAAACAGAGTATTTGCAAAGTGTCTTAACCTTAGTTCAAATTGTCATTGTTTAGTTGTCTTTCTGAATAGTTTCAGTGCAGCATGCCATTGCTTTTTCTCTAAACAAAGCATTAGGCTTTAAGGCTAGTTGTAGGTTAGTAATCATTTTGTTCTAATCTTAATTAGAACACTAATAATTACACAACCATCTACCCATCCTCATAAAACCGGTGCCACTACATAAAATGGAGTCCATTTTATAATTTGTGATTTTGTCATTTGTCACATATGTGACATGTGACATGTGACATGTTATCTTATAATATAATTATGTATTTAACCAATTTAAATACAATTTCATGTCAAATAAATTAAACTTAACATTTAAGTAATAATTTATGATCACATATATATAAAATGGGTCATCTCATATTTGGTTGATAAGATCTACAACTAATTGTAATTATGATCAACCAATCATGCTTATCTCAAAAGTTTCATAAACATTAAGCATTCTAATATAACAATTATATTATTGAATCTTATTTAATCATATTACAATAAGATATATTTCTCATCTCGTAAACTCGTTCTGTTTAAGGGATTAATTAATCTTTATCGTTATACAATTAATTAATATTCTTGATTAGGGAATCGTCCTTTCGGTGTGACCTCAAGGGATCAACTGATCACCACTGTCATACGACAGTATTGTCAAACTCTAGTAAGCCAATCATTACCGATTAATGTGGATCAGTTGACTATAATAATAAGTCATCCCTTTGTATTCTTGTTAATGAGGTTTAATTAAGTGATCGCACTATTGTTGAGGACACTCACTTCAACATGGATGACCTTCACATGATCAATGATCTCAACAAGAACATTGGGACCTAAGTTAAGAACATCACTCAATTGATTCCAACAAATAGGACTTCGGCCCTTTCTTCCATAGAGAGCTTCGTAAGGAGCCATCTTGATCGAGGCATGATAACTATTGTTGTAAGAAAACTCCACCAACGGTAGACTCTTTTTCCAACTAGATTGGAAATCGAGTGCACAAGCCCTAAGTAAGTCTTCTAAAGTCTGGATAGTCCTCTCGGTCTGACAATCGGTAACGGCATGGAAAGCGGTACTCATCAACAACTTACTACCCATGGCTTCTTGTAATGCTTTCCAAAATCTCAAACAGAACCTCGGGTCTCGGTCGGATATGATCTCCTTGGGAACACCATGATATCTGACGATTTCCTCAACATAGGCTTTAGCTAGTCGATCTAAACTCCAAGTCTCCTTGATCGGAATGAATCTGGCACTCTTGGTCAAACGATCTACAATAACCCAAACGACATCTTTACTTCCAACGGTCCTTGGCAAAGCCATGACAAAATCCATAGAAATAGATTCCCACTTCCATAGTGGAATATCCAAGGGTTGTAGCAATCCACCGGGCCTCTTGTGTTCG
Source organism: Heliosperma pusillum (assembly GCA_022085475.1). NCBI lineage: Eukaryota > Viridiplantae > Streptophyta > Magnoliopsida > Caryophyllales > Caryophyllaceae > Heliosperma > Heliosperma pusillum. The sequence goes on along the minus strand of JAIUZE010021506.1, from coordinate 18,576 downwards.
ATTTTCACTTGTTGGCAAGTAAGACATCTTCCAAAATAGGACACAACATCAATCTTCGAAATCGGCACCAAAATTGTAGCTTCAAGTCTTTATACATCTTATCACCTCCGGGGTGGATAGAATAAGGAGAAAGGTGAGCTTCATTAAGAATTTGCTTTCGTAAGTCAAGAGCATTAGGCACGAACACTCGGTTATGGAGTCGAAGGACACCTTTGTCATCGACCTTGAAGTCTTTGGCTTTTCCTACTAGAAGCTAGGCTTGAATTGACTTGTAGGTAGGATCATCAACTTGGCTTTCGCGGATCTCGAGGAGAAGAACGGGTTCGGCAACCATGGCACTAGCATAATCAAATCCTCGCTCCACGAACTCCAACTTCAACTTTCAAAACTCGGTACAAAGATCATCGGGTAGTACCCACATAGCATTCAAGGCATGAGAAGATTTTCTACTAAGAGCATCGGCAACAACATTGGCCTTCCCTTCATGATATAGCAATTCAAAATCATAATCATTCACCAATTCCAACCATCTTCTTTGTCTCATATTCAACTCCTTTTGAGTAAATATGTACTTCAAACTCTTGTGATCGGTAAATATGCGACAATGAACACCAATAAGATAGTGTCTCCACACTTTCAAGGCATGGACAACGGCGGCTAATTCCAGATCATGAGTAGGGTAAGTCACTTCATGAACTCACAACTGTCTCGAGGCATAAGCAACCACTTTCCTACTTTGCATAAGTACACAACCCAATCCCATATTGGAAGCATCACAATAGACATCAAAGTCTACACCATCTTCAGGTAAAGTCAACAACGAGCGGTAGTCAACCTTTTCTTTAGAAAACTTCAGACTTCTCTAACATCGGTTGGACTCTTCCAATCAACTACGGCTTCAACTTTAGAAGGGTCTACCATCACACCTTCTTTAGAAATTACATGCCCAAGAAAGGACACCCTAGGTAACCAAAATTCACACTTGGAGAATTTGGCAAACCACTTTTGACGATGAAGGACACTCAAAATGGTCCTAAGATTAATAGCATGCTCTTCTTCGGTCTTGGAGAAAATAAGGATGTCGTCAATGAACACCACTACACACTTATCAAGATACTCACTAAAGGTACGGTTCATTTGATCCATGAAAATAGCGGGAGCATTAGTCAAACCAAATGGCATCACCTTGAACTCAAAGTGACCATATCTTGTACTAAAAGCGGTCTTCGGTATATCGGCATCACGAACGGGAATTTGGTGGTATCCGGATCTCAAATCAATCTTGGAAAAAGTAGAAGAATCCTTTAGTTGATCGAACAAATCTTCAATTCTTGGCAAAGGATACTTGTTCTTGATTGTAATTCGGTTCAACTCACGGTAGTCAATACAAAGTCTCATGGAACCATCCTTCTTCTTTACAAAGAGAACGGGAGCACCCCAAGGCGAGGCACTCGCTCGAATGAAACCTTTTTCAATCATTTCATCAAGTTGCTTCCTTAACTCCTTCAATTCAGTTGGAGCCATACGGTATGGAGCTTTAGCTATGGGTCCGGATCCGGGCACAAGATCAATGGAAAACTCAACATCACGCTCGGGAGGGATCCCGGGCAAGTCTTCGGGGAATACATCAACAAAATCACATACTATAGGTACATCTTCAATCTTTGGCAAGGAGGTAGTTGTAGAAGTCACAATACACAAGAACGCTTGGTGACCCTTTCTTACCATACTCACCAACTTCATTGCGGAAATCAATTGCACACCCATTCGGGAATGAGATCCCTTATAGGTTATTCTAACTCCTAAAGGACTCTTTAAATAAATCTTTTGATCTCTACACTCAAATCTAGCGTGGTACAATGCTAACCAATCTATACCTAGGATTACATCAAACTCTCCTAGAGGGAACTTAAGGAGATTAGCGGGAAAGATGGTTCCCGCGATAGAGATAGGGACATTAGGGTAAAGAGTAGAACATGAGATAATCTCTCCGGATGGTAAGGATATGGGAGTATCCTCACTAGAAGTAGGCTCGATAGATAATTTATCAACATAAGTTGAAGACACAAAGGACATAGATGCTCCAATGTTAAATAGAATAAGACACGGTTGCTCTAAGATTGAGAACATACCCGTAATTATCTACGGATGAGCATCGGCTTTGGCTCCGCTTAGCACATAGATAGATCCCTTGGGTTTGGCAATTGGAGGGGGCAACTTCCGATCGGGGCAATCATCATAGCGGTGACCAGACTTTAGGCAAAAGAAACAAACATAAGTTCGGTTGAAGCATCTGACACCGGGGTGGTGTGGATGTCTACAACGGTTACAAAAGCGACCATGAGCTTGAGCTTGAGCTTGAGGGGGAGCATAAGGCCTATGAGACACATTAGAAGTAGCTTGGGGCGAGAAAGGAGCACTTGCATTTGCATTTGGGGGAGGGTTTAATCTCCGCTTGTTGGCATAGGCATTGGAAGATGAGGGAGTAAACGACCTTTTTCCATAAAAGTTTGGCCTAGGTGAGAAGGAAGGAGGGGGACTTTTCATCTTTGCTTCATCCTTGATGGCCTTCATGGAGTTCTCGGCCCTAAGTGCATCATCATACAATTCTCCAAAAGAGGTAGAATTACTCCTTACTTTGCTGTGGAGCAAAGCACTAAGCTTATTACAGTAGTAAAAAGCTCAGTCTTCATCATCCTTAATGAGTCGTGGTGCAAAGTGAGCAAGCTTGTTGAATTGAGTGGTGAAGTCTTGAGCCGTCAAGTCACCTTGCTTAAAATCAATGAATTCTATGAGTCTTTGCTGTTTGAGCTCCTTGGGGTAGAATCGATCCTCAACAAGAGCCTTGAAACATTCCCAATTGAAATTCACTTCAAGAGTAGCGGTGGGATTAATAATCAACCACCAATTGTCGGCTTCCCTCATAAGGAAGTGCTTAGGAATCCTCACTTTGTCTTCTTCACGGACTTGGTACAAGTCGAATTGCTTTTCCATCTCCCGAAACCACTCCGAGAGCTCGGTAGGTGATAAGCGATATTTTTTACTAATTTATCCCCCGTTTTAGCTCGATTTCTATATGGTTTATGCATTTTGTTAAGTGATTAACGAGCTAATATTACTATTCTAGTTGTTTTGCATGCTTTGTCTCGTTTTATAGGAAATGAAGCGGTTTTGCTATATTTTCTTACTTTATGGAGCAAAGGTACTAGAATACGAGGTTTCAAGGAACCGATGATAGCAATTTCACGATTTGACTACGATTCCGCTACATCCTTCCTCAAGTGGACTCATCTTGGACTTTGACTTTGTTTCTCAAAGGAAAACATCAACCCAAGTGAAACGAAGACTAGCCCAAGCCCAATTACGTGTTGCATTGACCAAGACCAAGGCATAGGATTCCGTGCCCAAAGACGAAATTGGAAGAGACGAAAAAATCCATCAGGGTTACATACCCGATCGGATTACCACATACCCGATCGGGTATGTCTGCTGATGAACGTCACTTGGCTCTTCTTCTACCAAGCTTTAATGGAGTGCTTTATGGCTTTGTCTAGGGTATGAATTTGGACGAAACACAACAGCTATGCAGCCCTGTAAAAGCCAAGGATCATCACACACAATTAGGATACAAAAACACAATTTACACAATTAGCATACATTTTAGAATAATACAACACAACATTACATATTTTACATCTTTCTTTCATACAAGTTATAGATTATAGTTTATGCAATCTTAAGTACTTCTCTAGTGTTTCTATAAGCATTTGTCATTATATTGGGTTGAATATTTGTTCTTTGCTTTCTTTCTTACATAATTCGCATTCCAATCTCGGTAATTTTCTATCCCCTATTTACGCAATTTCCGACATCATTGTTTTCTCTTTATATTGTATTCATTTTAGTTGTAATGTTTCCATCATCATATTAAGACCATGAACTATAATCTCATTATTAGTCTCGTTCTTATATTATTTTTGGTAGGAATTCCATATAAAAATAATCTAGTTGAAACCAAAATATCGTTTAATATGTCATATTTTATTTTGCCTAATCATATAATAATCATCATAAAATTCATCACTAGAATCATTACTAATATAATCATAATCACCTTAATCATTTTAGCACTTTTATTTCGTAGTTTAATTTTGCTTATCATTTTCCTCTTAATTTATTTAATCATTTAGAATTAATCTATTAGTGTAAGATTATCATTATGTAAATACAATAAATAAAATTGAAGTATTGAAATAATTTGCTAGTTATAATGAATTAAAAGAACAATCAATACCAATAGAACCATCTAGTTTGTTTCTTCCTTTGGTCGTGTCAAATTCTATAACTTTGTTTAGTGGCCATAAGCAATTGTTTGTATTAGTCAATTTCAGTCTTAGAAACGAGAGTTGGGATGGGAGTTAGGACTGCCAATAGGAGTTTAGTGACCTAACCAGGCTGAAAGGACGTTAGGACCCATTAAAAAGTCAGTACGAATCCGAGAGGAATATACCGCTACAAGGCTTACACAATCGTAGTAATTCTAATATTGGTATCAATAAAGCTTTTAAATCATTTGACATGAATTTCTAATTCTCTATATCAATTTGATTAGATAGTTTATTTTATTGTTTTAGTTAGTTTATTTTACCGTCATTTTATTTCCGTTCTTAGATAGTTTATTTTATTGTTGTTTAGTTAGTTTATTAGTTTTCTATTATTGTAGTTAGGTAGCTTTTCAATATTGTCATTTTAATTATCGTCCTTAGTTAGATTTAATTATTGTCATCTTCCTTTCCGTCAATTAGATTAGATTTATTTTATCGCAATTTCCATACTTGTCATTTAAATATCGTCATTACATACTTGTCATTTTATTTCATGTTAGTAGTTTAGATAATCACCCCAAATGATTCGAACTTAAATGAAAATCACCCCATAGCAATTCATAGTTAACACGTACTCCCTGAGGATCGATCCCTATCTCCCTAATTACATTCTTTATGTTGTTAGCCTAAGTGTGGGTAATTATTTTTGTATCGGGACTGCGACAAACCCGGTCAAATTTTGGCGCCGTTGCCAGGGAGCATGGTTTTGTTTATCTATGTATTGCTGATTTTTATTTAAAATTCTACCATTTTTAGGTGCAACCGTACCTAAAATCATTACTTACTTTCCTTTTTGTGTTTTTCTTTGTAGGTTGACAAAAATGGTGCGAACAAAAGAAGATCCTAGGTTCTGGGTTTTTAAACTTGCTAGTGGGATCCTAAGGGTCCATATGACTCTAATTGCTCTCATTGAAGGTAACCAATTCTGTGGCGAGCCAAATGAAAACCCAGCCCACCACATCCAAACATTTTGTGAGTTGTGTCAAACTTTTAAGAGGGAAGGGATCACCCAAAGCCAAATTAACGAAACTCTCTTTCTCTTATCACTAAAGAGAGAAGCCAAATGGTGGTTCACCCGTCGTCTAAAAGATGCCACAAAACCAATGGAGTGGGAAGAGATCATCATAGCTTTCCATCGTAGGTTTAAATCTCAATCCACCATGTCAAACCTATCGCGTAATTCACAAAAAGAAAGTGGGGAAGGTTCCCAAAGTAATGGAGGAGAGCGAAAGAAAAGCCGAGTGGAAACCTCAAGTGATGTTGACACTACCATTTCCTTAGCCTGTCCCGTTCCATCAAATGAAACCACCCCAAGAAATACTTTATATCGTCCAAAAGTTTTAAACCCATTTACCTCGCTAACAACCCCTTGTGAACTTTGTGGAGGAATAGGGCATGTACCTCAAAGATGTGGGAATAAACTCACACCCTTAAACCCCTTTCACCCACAATTTCGCCAAGCACAACCTATTAATACACCCCATACTATCTCATACTCATCTTTTCAAAACGGTCAAGTAGATGCCAAGTTAAGGGAAGTAATACAAGCACAACACAACATGTACTCGTATTTCTTTTCTACAATATGCTCACTCAAATCAACCGTCATGTCTCTCCAACAGAGAGTAGAAGAGTTGACCCCATCGAGTTCTAGCCAAACCACTCAAGAGAGTGAAGATCCGCTAATAGTCACAATCGACATGATTGGTGACTATAGGTTGTCCCACGAGGTTTACAATGATCCTTCGCTAGCCAACCCAACCCGAGCCCATACACGAGAGGAGACATCCCGTCTCGAGTCTTTGATCATGACTTTGATAAAAGCTCAAGGGAAGTTAGAAGAAAGAGTTGGTGAAGCAATGAAGGCAAATGACAAGGCTTTTTCAAAGTTGGAGGCAAGGATCGGCAAGACATTTCAAGAAGAAGAAGCAACCCAAGATATTCCCAAGGAACCTCCCCTTGTAGAAGGGAAGGTTATCATTCCTTCAAAGCTTAAAGATCCAGGTTGTTTTAATATTTCCTTCACATTGAGTCTTCATAAGGTCAGAAATGCATTATGTGATTTAGGGGCCTCTATTAGTGTCATGCCCTTTTCCTTTTATGAAGACCATTGCCCAATGCAAATGAAGATTACAAATACTAGCCTTCAATTAGCCGATGGAACTATGCATACTCCAGCAGGAATTGTGGAAGATGTCCCCATTCGGATTGGATACTTCCTTATTCCGGTTGATTTTTATGTCATCTTTTCAAAGAAAGGTAGAGACGACTATATTATATTAGGAAGACCTTTCCTAAATACAGTTGGGGCTTGTATTGATGTACAAGGAGAGAAGATCACTTTTGAAATGGAGGGATCACATGCCACTTTTGATAAGAAGGGGAATGTAATGAGTGTAGGAGATGGTGACCTCGAAGCATTCAAGGCTTCGGAAATGTATGTAGATTAGATTGCCATGGGTGTTGGCAAAGGTAAATAAAAAATTCAAGGACGAAATCAAGCTACAAGGAGCCCACATCCCTTCACAAGGCTTAAGGAGGAATAGAAATTCAAAGTCTAGCATGACTTAAAAATGCGCTTGTCGGGAGGCAACCCGTCTTTCTCTTTACTTTCTTTTTATGCATTCTTTATAGACAATGTTTGTTGTGGACTATTTTATTTGGACACACTTTTTTTTTTTTTTGGGTTGTAATAGTTAGGAAACAATTTTCGTTTTACTTGTTATTTACATTTTTTAGAAATGCATGCTTAGATCGTAATTTTTCGTACTTGGAACTGGAGGACCTATTGAGATGAAAAGGAGCTACCCTTGGCGCATGTTGCCAAGTCCGTTAAGGTTAGTAAGTATGTTCAAGGCCATAGCCAAAAGGTAAGAGCAAGTAACAAAGAAAAAAGAAATAGAATCCGGATCAGCACACTTCCCCGATCATATTCAGGTATACCCGATCGGGTAAGTTGTCTGTTTCGAGTTTTGTTCTAATTTCTTCTATAAAACCAACTTGCTACCCTTTGCTTGCTGCCATATTCCCATGTTCTTCATATTCAAAGCTCAAAATCTCTCAAAAACCTTCATTTCTTAGTCTTTTCTTGCAAAATTTGTCACCATAGTTTATCCAAGGCAACATCTAAGCATTATCAAGTAAGTTAATTCTACTTTAGTTACTTCAATCTCTCTATTTTTTCAGAAATCCAACATGAAGAAACCCCTAACCCAAATTTGGGGGTTATTGATTTTACTTGAAAAACTTGTTTAAATTGGATTTCTAATGCTTCTTACATGTTATAGAGTAAATGTTAGTAACTAATTAGCTATCTTACTATGATTTGAATGCTCATATGCCAACTAGAATACTCATCTCTACTTTATGCTAAAAACTCATGCCTAGTGGTAGTATAATGCTTGAATCCATGCTTTATACTATGAACTTATGCTCTTATTGTGTTAATTTAGCATTAGTACCTTTAAGTAGTGCCCAAAGCTCATGATTCAAGTGTAATGTTGCTCAAAATCCTAGTGAAATATTGTTATGCTTAAAAACATCAATTTGTGCTCAAAAGTAGCATGATAATGTTTCACTTATGTTGTTATGCTTGAATTTGTGCTTGAAAGCCTAGTATTATAACACTTATGCTATCAATTTGTGTTTATAATGAAGTGTTCTAATACTAGTTTCTTGTAGCAAATGGCACCTACAATAAGGAGATCAAAGAGGGCAAAAACTACCAACCAAGGGGAAAGTAGTAGGGCTCATGAATAAGACATAGAAATGCTAGAAGCTGAAAATCAAACCGGAAATCAAGAAGGACAAGGTGCAATGCATGATCCCGATTTTCCGGATGTTGAGTTTAGTTCAAACAAGCAATGGCAAAAATGGTTCATTATCAAGAGCAAAGGTATGAGAGCTACCAAATTCTTTGATATTTCTTCTTTAAGGCACATGAAGCTTTATGAACATGTCAAGGTGTTATTTAGGGGTCTAGGAATGACTGCTAGTATGAACTTCAATTATAAGACCTACCCTCAATTGACCCTTGAATTCTTGAGCTCATTTGAATTACAAATATCTAGGAATAAAGACTCTATGCCTCAAGTTCGGTTTCGATTATTCAACGATGACTATAGTATGAACTTAAAGACCTTTGCTGGCCAATTCGGTCTCACCCGCCGGGACACTATTACTTCACCTCCCGAAGGCTTTGATATCAGCCATATTTGGAATACCATTTCTACTTATCCTGTCTCTCGTTGGGACCATATCCCACACCAACACATACATCATCCCGCCATTAGAATCTGGCAAAGATTCATGGGATGGACCTTCTTGGGTCGTGCTGAGCCCATTTGGTGAGACGCGTAGAGTTAGATATTTTAGGAGGGTTCTTGAATGTTAATGGTGATGAACCATGGTCGATTAGCATTCCTTACTATTTTGTTGTTCAATTGACTAAAGCTACTAATCCTAAGAACACTGGCATTGTTTATGGAGGCCTTATCACTCACCTTGCTACGCGAGTTTGTGGTTTTAACCAAGCCACCACTAACCTCCAGGCATTGACTACACCTCCCACCGAGATGGGAAATGGGTTGGATTATGATTATTTTGTTCAGCTTAATTGGTTTCGTGTCTCTCACCCCCATATGATTTGGAGGATAGCTGGCCGTGATTCGGTCAAGTTGACCGCCGCGGTGAACCAGATTCCATTACTTAGGCAGCGTCCTCCACTTCAGGAGAGTGAGACCATCTTACCCCGTCCCACTTATTTTCTTCCTGTTGGGGATATTACCCCCAATGACCCCCCCTGTTCAGATTAGATCCCACCGCCCTGAGGTAGGATCATCCTCTCAGTCGACCCATGCTACGGGCGACGTGACTGCCATGTTTCAAGCCTTGTCCTTGTCCATTAATAGAATTCAGTCCGACCAGCAGCTTGCTCTGCACCCCATTTATGATCACTTTGCTAGGCAAGGTGTGATTAGACCTGAGGGCCCCCACCCGTCTTTCTATACTTGGCCCGAAGGGGGGTATGGTACTGCTTATGATGCAGGTGTGCAGCAGACCGGACCTGATTACTGTGGTACTGACTATGGAGTCGAGAGTTTTGGAGGGTATAGAGGTGATTTTAGTGGTCACCAAGTAGATGAGTACCAGTCCTTAGGAGCCAGCAACCCTACCGGGATCATTGCTTCTAGTGGTAGCTATTATTCTGCAGATGATACCTACTACACAGATGCTTCTGGATCCGCATCCGAGCCGCCTCCTTCAGAGAGGAGAGGCCGTAGCTGGTGGCCTTTGGGATGAGATGACAACAACCTCCCCTTGTCTATACTAGCTTGGGGGAGGGTAGACATTTTGTAAGCTTTTCCTTTCCTTCTTTTATTTTTAGCATTTTTAGTTTTCTTTTTAGCCCCTTTTCCCATTAGAATTTCATCTTGTTTCTCTGTTCTATATGCTACCAACCGTTTCTCGGTTTGCTTCTATTATAATTGCATGCACATTGAGGACAATGTGAAGTTTTAGCTTGGGGGAGGATTTGCATTTAGGACTTAATGCATTTAGGATTGCATTTAGATTTTTACTTTTCTCATTAACTTATTTTCTTTTAATTTTATTAGTTTATTTAACAAAAAAATCAAAAAAAATAAAGACAAAAAGAAAAGATCATTTCCATCTTATATTTCTCAATTTATAGTTTTTATAAGCTGATGTTTCATTATGTTATGAGGAATTGTGCATTCATGGGGATGTCTTGTACATAGTGGGTGAGGGATTGATTTTAGACTTATTAGGCTTCATCTTGACTTTGGCAAACTACATATACGGTAAGGTAGAGCCTCCAGTGATCGGTACATCTATACCCGATCCCAATTAGGTGTGTGTAGTTTCTCCTTATGATTTGCGTCACATCAAAAACGCACAAGTATGGTTTTCATTCCATTTCTAGTGAGCATTACATTCATGATTTAAAAAGCATTTGAAGCCATTCACTTTGAATCCATTGCCTAAATTTAGCCCCTTTTCACATTGTTTCACATTTCATTAGCTACATGTAAAAATATTGCCTACCTTGTTAAGTTAGTAGCTATACCGTTTGTGTTTGGGTGCTTATTTGGGATATTGTTCAAGTTTTGTCAAAGTGATCTTGATTGGACGGAATTACTGATTGTCGTGCCGAAGAAAAAGAAAAAGAGAAAAAAAAAGAGTTCAAAGAAAAAAAAAAGAATGAGAAAAAAAAATTGAAAAGAAAAAGAATGAAAAAAAAAATGATGTTGAATATGAAAGAATGAAAAGAAATAAAGAAGCATGTATTGAAAAAAAAATGGTTTATGAAAAGAAGAAGAAGTTGTGAGTGTTATTTCCATGATCTGAAATTCAAAAAGTTGGGAAATTCACTCTTGTGTTGCCATGAGTATAAGCCAATTTGCTATTTTTGGCTTAGTTTTATTTTCTTGGGAATGGTTCCGAATTTTGATTGAGCATCCTTGCATAATTGGTATGTTGCTAGCTTGACCTTAGCTCCACATTACCATAATTCATTTGTCCACTTGGTTACCCATCTCCCATAGCCTTCTTCTTGCTTTTGGCTTCTTTCTATACTTTTCATGATTGTTTTGACTTGTAGTTTTGGAATGTTTACCATATTAGATTGCGGGCGCATTCTCATGAGTCATAGATAGGAGAGTGCCACTCAAATATAAAATTATATTTCCTTGATTTATATAAAAATTTGAGTGTTGAGTGCACTGTGAGAGTCCATTGTCAAAAGATCATGCAAGAGCCGAAAAGTCTATTTGATGTTCCTTATGCTGCGCCGTTATGTTAATCTCAACCATGATTCGCACTCTCCTTCGCCCTTGTTGTTTCGGGTTTATGATTCATCTACTTGTTAATAGCTTAGTTTTGAGATTTGGATGATAGATTGATCATGTTTGCTACCCTTGTCCTGGTTATGATTGTTATGTTTGCTTGAGGACAAGCAAGGGTTTAGCTTGAGGGAGTTTGATAAGCGATATTTTGTACTAATTTATCCCCCGTTTTAGCTCGATTTCTATATGGTTTATGCACTTTGTTAAGTGATTAACGAGCTAATATTGCTATTCTAATTGTTTTGCATGCTTTGTCTCGTTTTATAGGAAATGAAGCGGTTTTGCTATATTTTATTACTTTATGCAGCAAAGGTACTAGAATACGAGTTTTCGAGGAACCGATGATAGCAATTTCACGATTTGACTACGATTCCGCTACATCCTTCCTCAAGTGGACTCATCTTGGACTTTGACTTTGTTTCTCAAAGGAAAACATCAACCCAAGTCAAAGGAAGACTAGCCCAAGCCCAATTACGTGTTGCATTGACCAAGACAAAGGCATAGGATTCCGTGCCCAAAGACGAAATTGGAAGAGACGAAAAAATCCATCAGGGTTTCATACGCGATCGGATTACCACGTACTCGATCGGGTATGTCTGCTGATGAACGTCTCTTGGCTCTTCTTCTACCAAGCTTTAATGGAGTGCTTTATGGCTTTGTCTAGGGTATGAATTTGGACGAAACACAGCAGCTATGCAGCCCTATAAAAGCCAAGGATCATCACACACAATTAGGATACAATAACACAATTTACACAAGTAGCATACATTTTAGAATAATACAACACAACATTACATATTTTACATCTTTCTCTCATACAAGTTTTAAATTATAGTTTATGCAATCTTAAGTACTTCTCTAGTGTTTCTATAAGCATTTGTCATTATATTGGGTTGAATATTTGTTCTTTGCTTTCTTTCTTACATAATTTGCATTCCAATCTCGGTAATTTTCTATCCCTTATTTACGCAACTTCCGACATCATTGTTTTCTCTTTATAGTATTCATTTTAGTTGTAATGTTTCCATCATCATATTAAGACCATGAACTATAATCTCATTATTAGTCTCGTTCTTATATTATTTTTGGTAGGAATTCCATATAAAAATAATCTAGTTGAAACCAAAATATCGTTTAATATGTCATATTTTATTTTGCCTAATCATATAATAATCATCATAAAATTCATCACTAGAATCATTACTAATATAATCATAATCACCTTAATCATTTTAGCACTTTTATTTCGTAGTTTAATTTTGCTTATCATTTTCCTCTTAATTTATTTAATCATTTAGAATTAATCTATTAGTGTAAGATTATCATTATGTAAATACAATAAATAAAATTGAAGTATTGAAATGATTTGCTAGTAATAATGAATTAAAAGAAGAATCGATACCAATAGAACCATCTAGTTTGTTTCTTCCTTTGGTCGTGTCAAATTCTATAACTTTGTTTAGTGCCCATAAGCAATTGTTTGTATTAGTCAATTTCCGTCTTAGAAACGAGAGTTGGGATGGGAGTTAGGACTGCCAATAGGGGTTTAGTGACTTAACCAGGCTGAAAGGACGTTAGGACCCATTAAAAAGTCGGTACGAATCCGAGAGGAATATACCGCTACAAGGCTTAGACAATCGTAGTAATTCTAATATTGGTATCAATAAAGCTTTTAAATCATTTGACATGAATTTCTAATTCTTTATATCAATTTGATTAAATAGTTTATTTTATTGTTGTTTAGTTAGTTTATTTTACCGTCATTTTATTTCCGTTCTTAGATAGTTTATTTTATTGTTGTTTAGTTAGTTTATTAGTTTTCTATTATTGTAGTTAGGTAGCTTTTCAATATTGTCATTTTAATTATCGTCCTTAGTTAGATTTAATTATTGTCATCTTCCTTTCCGTCAATTAGATTAGATTTATTTTATCGCAATTTCCATACTTGTCATTTAAATATCGTCATTACATACTTGTCATTTTATTTCATGTTAGTAGTTTAGATAATCATCCCAAATGATTCGAACTTAAATGAAAATCACCCCATAGCAATTCATAGTTAACACGTACTCCCTGAGGATCGATCCCTATCTCCCTAATTACATTCTTTATGTTGTTAGCCTAAGTGTGGGTAATTATTTTTGTATCGGGACTGCGACAAACCCGGTCAGTAGGGTCCGGTTCTCAACCATACGTTGTGATCTTGTTCCTAGCAATTTGACTAGCCACCCAAGCATAGCCTCCTTGGTGATGGTCTTCTCTAAGAGGAAGGGCTTGGTGATCTTGAGCATTGGCCGCATCTTGTTGATTGCGTAGGACTTGAGTAAGAGCCTCTAGAATGACATTCTCTACTAGTCGAGGTCTAACCATCTTCATAAGAGACAAAAATAAATCAAGGTTAATCCTTACACTTATCATAAACAAAGAGACTACCAAGTAAAGTCCTTAATTTATACCTATCTCGCATTTATTATTTCAAGGTCAAATAATTTAAGTTTAGGGTTCATGTGTGTGCGTCGGGAGCGTCATAGGCTCTAAAACCAAATGTGACAACCCTCGCGATAGCGGAAATAAAACAAAACAAGCATGCAGCTTATATAGCGGAAAATACGATATTGTTATTGTTGGAGTAGGAGTCCTCCACAAATAGTGCGCCACATAATAAATCTTATTAAGGAATATAATTGGGATATTTATTGACTATATATATGATTAGTCAGTTGATTAACGTAAATCATAACGGTTGGTGAGACTAGAGTTTTGACGTTATTGTCGTTTGACGGCGGTGATCAACTGATCCTTTTCGGTCACACCTAAAGGATGAAATCCAAATAGTAACTAATTATTTGTATACGATACAGTTAATTAGTACATTACATATATTCGATATGTACGAAAGTTAATTGTTAGAAATTGAGTTAAGAACTCAAATTCGATTAAACTTATTTTTCAATTATGCAATAATTGACTAATAAATTTATATCTTATTTTAATACGATTAAATAAGATTTAACTTAGTAATTAATCGTTAAATTACTAAATTAGTTGAGTTTTTGAGATAGAGGTAATTAGTTAATTATATTTACAAGGAGTTGTAAAATAAATTAACTAAGCATTGTGGGACCCATTATATATGGATATAATGGTGAAATATTACTTAAAATGTTAAGTACATATTATTCATTTATTTGTGTCATATAATTGTTATATGATCAAATTAACACTTAATTATACAAGATAATTAAGCATATGATTAATAAGTATTTGTGGGACAAATATCAAAAATCAAAATGGATCAAAATAGGCCTCACATGGCCGGTATACATGTAGTGGATGGTGATGATGGTTGCTCTTATTCATACTCACAAGCAACATGTGATTATGACATGAATAGTAACCAAAAATCATTACATACTAACACTACACTCTACCACTTTGCATGTGATTAAAATAAGCAAAATAAGGGCCTTATGAAGCTCTTCTTGACCGGCCATATTGTCTTTATAAGGGCAATATGGTTGTTCATTTCATTTGTTCAATTCTTGCTTGTTTTTCCTACTTCTCTCAAAAACTCATCTTCTCTCTAAAAACTCTCAAATACTAATATTTACTAAGTATTACTAGTGTTGTAATATATTCTAATATTAGTAGTATAATATCTATCTTATTATCTAGTTAATAATAAGAGTAGATTATTTGGGTTTATCTTGCTGCAACTTAGATGAGATCTTCTAGTTTGGAGATTACTTGTGTTCAAGCATATTTATAGCTCAAGAACAACAAGAAGGATTTCTTGTTGTGCCCATATATTTTCCATATCAATGTGAGGAAATTTCATCTTTTATATAAATGTCTTTATATTTGCATGCATGTTACATATATCATTAAATACTAAATTAACAAGTAATTTAGTAACTAATTAGAGGATTATAATTAAGGTCTATGGAATTTCATGTGGTATCAGAGCTAGCTTGTAGCATGCATGTTCATCTTGGACATTTTTTATTAAAGTTATAAGATAACTAATAAATCAAAATTTAAGTTAAAATACGATTCTGACAAAACTTTTTGGTGCAAGTATACCTACTGACCTCAAAATGTTTTTGGCCAAATTTCGTGATTATAGGGATTGATTTGCTATTTATTTTGATTTTTGGCGTTTAAACCAAGTTAACATGCATTTTTTGAGTTAAAAAATAACTAAAAATAGTTGCATGTTGATTCTGGCCATGAAATTTTAATATGCTCTCACATGCATGTCTTAAATATTGTATGTAAAATTTCGTGACTTTTAGTTAAGTATTGCATGTTTATTGATTTTTATACGATAAAAGTCGAAAATATGAGATTATAATGTTCATAAAATTGAAACGTCCTTTTATGGTCTTGAAAATTTTTGGTACATTTTACATTCTGATGGTAATACTCTTTGTGAAATTTCATAATTTGTTTCACTGTTTTACTATATTTAATGATTTTTATTTGATAAAACCATTAAATATTAAGTTATTTGTTCATAAAATTAATTTAAATTTTTTGAGCAAATATATTTATTTTTAGAGTTCCTGGACATGTTCCAGAATGAAAAAAAAAATTTGGTTTCAAATTTTATGATGTTTATATTTTATTTTGGTTTTATTTCATAATTGTTATGATTAAACCGTAATATTTAGCAAATGAAATCAAATCGATCTAATTAATGACCAACAAAATTAGTAGTGACTAATTTTGAGTTCTAAATCAGTTTAGTTAATTAGTTTGAATTTAAATGAGATTTAAATGATGATATTTATTTTTAATGGTTAAAAATCAATAAATCCCGAAAAATCGAGCTACAATGAGCATGAGTGTGTTTAGGGCGATTTTGGCATGAATTTTGCAGCAATTTATTTTATTTATGGTTGAATGAATGAATGTCATTTATTTAATAATTTATGCAAATTTTGTACCTAGTATGGCCTAGTTATTTTTAATCGTTATTACCCGTAATGTAAGGGAATAACGGTTTGGTTGTATTTTTATTGCGATCTCGTATCGCCGGTTTGTATAATTTAATAATTTTATTTTATAGAATAAATGTATAATAGGAATTTGTATATTTGTATATTTGTAATTATTTTTATGAAGACCGGTGACTCCCTCAAGACGGTGCCATTTTGGAAGGTGTTCCAAGTGAAGAGGCAAGGGACCAAGGAGTTTGTTTCCGAATTTGTAACTATCTAGTTAATTTGGATTAGCTAGGTGGCCATACTAGGATTTTGTTATGCTGGTGCTTGTTATTTCCGCTCATTGCCCAAAATCGTCAAACATGCATTTTATTTACCGTTATTGTCAATTCAACGTTATTCACAATTCACCGACTTAGTTCACTTATAGGGAATTAATAACTAAATTGACAAGATCTCTCACATGTTTAAAAATTGAGATTAGCATTACCAATTAATAACACCTATGAATCCCGTGTTCATTAGGGCTACCACGCTCGTGGGTCCCTTTTTACCTCGGGTAAGTAGGGTGATACGATCACAAGCTAAATTGGATTGGACTCAACGAGATAAGCGTTATCTTGGGACTAGGAGATGGATTTAGTTGAAATCCGTCAACCAAGAGTTCTAAGGGTAGAATTAGTCAAGTAATGACTTACCATTTCTAGATAAACGTAGCATGCGATGACTATTTTTATTTAAAAATGGGTCTTGGAATCATTTATATAATTTAGTGAGAGGTCATTATATGAATGCTAACCTTGTTAAAATGTTTTCAAGTAAATTAACAATGAATGTTTATATATTTCTTTTTGTTGTAGTTACCATATTCGCATAATGGACATAATCAAACACGTGCACCTTGGTAAGTGACTCATGGTTGAGATCCGTCATGGACAAGTGTGTCCTGAAAGATGACGGAAGTAACTTCGTTGAATGGGAGTCAACGATCAAGAGCGCCGCGTTATCCGATAACGTGCTTCGCTACTTGGTCGAAGAGCCCCCCCACCGAACCCGCGCCTAGATCGTCCGCGGTGGTTCGGGCCGAATATGACCTTTATTTGAAGGTTGCAAATGACGTCAAGAATGTCTTGATTTGGTCAATCTCACCCAAACTCAACCTCCAATTGATATCACTCGATGCATATGCGATATTCACGAGGATCACGTCAATGTTTTCGCAAGCCCCTCAAATTCTTCAATATGAGGCGGCTACAAAATTCTTTGACACCAAACTTCAAAGGGGCCAAAAGGTTGGCCCACATGTGCTCAAAATGGTTGAACACGCGGACACCTTAGAGCGTCTTGGGTGCAAAATTCCGAAGAATTTGGTGGTGGGTAAGATCCTTCATTCACTCTCACCTAAGTTCACCCAATTTAGGGTGAACTATAACATGAATGGCATGGACAAGAGTTTCCATGAACTCCATGCACTCCTCACCCAAGCGGAGAGGGACATGGAGTCTAGTGGGAGTGACCCCAAGGATGTTCTTTCCATGAAAATGAAGAACATGAACCTTGGGGTGAGGAAGGACAAGGGAAAGGGTAAGACCCTTTTCAAGAAAACCGGCAAGGGAAAGGGCAAGGTCTTTTATAAGCCCAAGCCCAAAGTCAACAAACACGCGGAGGCGGATTGCTATTATTGTAATGGAAAAGGGCATTGGAAACGCAATTGCCCCAAGTACTTGAAAGACAAGAAGGACGGTTGTGTGACAACGTCAGGTAAAATTCTTTCATCACTCTATATGATAGATATTAACTTTGCTATTACATCTTCTTGGGTATTTGATACCGGTTGTGGTTCACACCTTTGTATTCATGTACAGGGGCTGAGGGACGCGCAAGCACTAGCCAAGGGTGACGTGGACCTGCGTATGGGACATGGATCTAAGGTAGCCGCAGTTTCCGTGGGCACCTACGTTCTTCTTTTGCCTAATGGTTTAGAGTTGTATTTAAATAATTGTTATTATGTACCAACTCTTACCAAGAACATTTTCTCCATTTCCGTGTTAGACATGGAAGGATTTTCATTTTGCATTAAGAACAACTGTTGTACTTTTTCACTTAATGAAATGGTTTATGGCGAGGCCATTTCTATTGAAGTATTTATGTTTGATTTGCAAAAGAGGTTATCATGTAGAAAACAAGAAAGTCAAAAACAGGGAACCCTAATCAATCTACCTTTGGCATTGTCGTTTAGGGCACATTAAACGAACGACGAATAAAGAGATTGTGTAAATCTAAAGTACTCAAAACCATTCGATTACGAATACTTATGGAGGATGCGGAATCTTGTCTTCTAGGCAAGAGACTCGTCTCCTTTACGGAAAAAAGGGACAC
>JAIUZE010021504.1:0-16871 GCA_022085475.1 Heliosperma pusillum | reverse complement strand
AAAGGTGTGAACTTGTTCAAATTACACCAAGTAAAGAAAGGATTAGCTACCCATAGTCTTCGTATTACAACCAATTTCTAAATAAAACCAATTACAAGAGCCAAAGTTGAAGAACAAAGTAGAGAATTTCTAAGGAAAAATATGATGTTCAATGTTGTATGCTTGGCTCTCTTCTCTCTCTTCAGATTTCTGCTTAAATACCCTTGGTCCGCAAACCTAGGGGCCTTGAAAGGTGGGCTTTCAAAAGACAAGATGGAGAAATGAAGAAACTCCGTGCTGAGAAAGGACGCAGGCTGCGCCCTACGACGCAGGCTGCGTCGTGTACTGCTCGATTTTCCCTTGCTTTTCCTTCTTGACTTTCGTTGATTCATGGACTTTTGGCCCCGCCTTGACTTCCATTGACCCAATGGGTTTGGTCTTCATGCCTTGATGATTCATTGCTAGCCCACTCCAATTTCCGGGTTTTTGGGTCTCGGGTTTCGGGTTTGACTTTCATTGACTTTCGGGTTTGACTCTCAAAATTGACTCAAATTACTAAATACCAACATTATTACAAAAACTAAAGTTAACATAAAACAAAGCTAATGACCCGTAAAAAGTAAAACGAAAGACTCTAATAAATACTACTAGACACAACACAATTTGGTGTTGTCAAATACCCCCACACTTGGTCTTTTACTCGTCCCGAGTAAAACTCGAGATTAGCAAGGCAAACACAAGTCCAAACATAGCATGCGAAGGTAATGACCTCTCTTCCCTCACCACTACCTTCTTATATCTCCCTCAAAACACAACCACCTATTTAATCAAAAGAAAATTTTTTGACTCAAGGTTGTTTTAACAGTCTTCCCTTACCTCTTCCTACTTATAACTCCCTCAAAACAAGACTCGACACACCACCAACTCCGACTCATTTCAACTCAAATCCTCCCTTCTTATAGCTCACAAGAATGTAGTATGACCATCTTTGCTTTATCCCAAGGCATAGCGAGATGGTCTTCATCACCAAACTCCATGCCACTCCAGTACTTATACCACCCCCTTATTACTCCACTATTGTAAAGTATGGTTACTTGGTTGGCCCCAAACTACACAATTTGCACAACCAAGCAACCACCAAGAGGAATCCACCAATTTGGAACCAAATTTGTGACTTAAAATAAAAATAAAGGAAGTCCTAAGCTAGCCTCATTCCAATTCCCTCCTTATCACTCCCTTCTTATGCCTCCCGAAATCCTCATCATAGAAAGTATTATGCTCAATTTTTTTCATTTTTCATTTTTTTCATTTTTTTTTTCTTGAAAATCCCTCATTTTGCCTAAGGTGCCCTTTCGGGTTTTCACCTTAGCTTTTCCTTTCCTCTCATTGGTGGCTCGCAACTCGATTTTTCATTTTGCCCGGAATGCCCTTTCGGGTTTTCATCCCGTCCTCGGCCACCTTCCCAATTTTGCCTAGGTGCCCACCCTTGTGGGTTGTCACCTAGCCGGGATTTTCAATTTTTTTTCTTCTTTTCTTTTTCTCTTTTTTTTTTTTGTCTTTTTCTTGAAAATAAAGACAAATAAAATACAATGTATCAAAAACAAAATAACTATATACAATCTTCTCCCCCACACTTAGAACATACAATGTCCTCATTGTAGGAAAAAAGAAAAAGGTTACCTCATCAATTCTAGGTTTTCAAAAACGGATTTTCTGAGATTGTGAGTGATTGAGATTGATTTTGGGGGGATTGAAGGTAGAATAATGATTAGGAAGAAGAATTTGATTGAATTTGATGAAAGTTTTGGAAGATTTAAGGGAAAAAGATGAAGTTTTGAGGGATTGGGGTTGGGTTTGGGGTATTTTTCGTGAAAAACAAGTGTATGAAGATAAGGTTTGATTGTATGAAGAACTCGGGCAAAAGATAGAACAAAAGCTGAAAACTGCATTCGACGCAGGCTGCGTCCTACGACGCAGGCTGCGTCCTGCACTGCCGGTTCTTCTTGCCTTTTTGCACTTAGCCAAATTTTGGCTAAGTGTTCCAAACACCTCCATACTTGCATTTTCACTCCAATGGTCCATGATAACCTCCAATATCCAAATTCCATCGTTTCCCGAACTTTTTATCCATGGCACGCATCCCGAGGTAGCCGAAAACTCGCAAAACTTCACAAAACATTTAGTAACTTCAAAAACATTTTGCTTGATGCAATGTCTAACTAATTGAAAACAACTCAAATACTAAGAATTAACAATGAAACTTCAAAGAAATATTCACAAGGATAGAGTATGTACATGATTTGCCGTTTATTTAGAGTCGATGGCTCGACTTAGCTATTTCAAGCTTGTCCACTTTCGTAAACGGGGTCTTCAAGCAAGACCTCTTCTTCCCCCTCCCGGGCACATCCTTGGAAGTAGTGTTTGAGACGGTGGCCATTCACCTTGAGGAGCTTTCCATCCCCGGGCCCCTCTACTTCAATAGCTCCATGGGTAAACACTTACTTGACGGTGTAAGGTCCAAACCATCTTGACCTCAACTTGCCCGGAAAGAGCTTAAACCGGTTTTGGAACACAAGAACTTTATCACCCTCCTTGAAAACTCGACGGTTTATCATCCCATCATGCCATCTCCTTGTTTTCTCCTTGTAGATGGAAGAGTTCTCATAAGCATCTTGGCGAATTTCTTCAAGTTCTTGTAATTGAAGCTTTCGGTGCATACCGCTCTCATCTTGGTTTTGGTTGAAAGATTTTATAGCCCAATAGGCTTTGTGCTCAACCTCCACGGGGAGGTGGCAAGCCTTGCCATAGATGAGACGGAATGGGGACATGCCAATGGGGGTTTTAAAAGCGGTCCTATATGCCCACAACGCATCAACTAGCCTCTTGCTCCAATCCTTTCTATCCGGATTAACCGTCTTTTCAAGGATTCCTTTTATTTCACGGTTGGAGAGTTCGGCTTGCCCGTTTGTTTGTGGGTGGTAGGCCGTGAAAATTTTATGATTCACCCCATACCTCTTGAGTAGGCCTCCAATCACCTTGTTGCAAAAATGGGTACCCCTATCACTAATGATAGCCCTTGGAAAGCCAAACCGGGAGAATATGTTCTCTTGAATGAAAATGGCTACTACCTTGGCATCATCGGTGCGGGTAGGAATTGCTTCAACCCATTTTGACACATAATCTACCGCCAAGAGGATGTATAAATAACCACCGGAATTAGGAAAGGGGCCCATAAAGTCAATTCCCCACACATCAAAGATCTCACAATATAGAAGAGGTTGTTGTGGCATCTCATTTCTTTTTGTCAAATTCCCCACCCTTTGACATCGGTCACAAGTTTTTACAAATTTGTGGGCATCTTTGAAAAGGCTTGGCCAAAAGAAACCGCATTCAAGCACTTTTCTAGCGGTTCTTTGTGGCCCAAAATGCCCTCCACAAGCATAGTCATGACAATGATGTAAGATGGAAGGAATCTCACTTTCGGGCACACATCTTCTCACAAGTTGATCTTGGCAAAACTTCCACAAGTAAGGATCATCCCATGTATAGTACTTGGCATCGGATTTGACTTTGCTCTTTTGATGAGAAGAGAAATGGCTTGGGAGCCGCTTTGTCACCAAATAGTTGACCATGGTAGCATACCATGGCTCCTCCACTTGTATAGCATAAAGTGACTCATGAGGGAGACCTCCTTCAACCTCCTCAAGAGGGCATGATGGTCTTCCTTCATGGTTTAGCCGGCTCAAATGATCCGCCACCACATTCTTCACTCCTTTCTTGTCTTTTATTTCCACATCAAACTCACTTAGGAGAAGGATCCATCTCAACAACCTTGGCTTTGCATCCTTCTTTGCCACAAGGTATCTAATGGCGGCATGATCGGTGTAGATGATCACCTTTGTGCCCAAGAGATAAGATCGGAATTTTTCTAGAGCATAAATCACACCAAGGAACTCCTTCTCCGTCGTAGAATAGTTCTTTTGAGCATCATTCAAGAGGATAGAAGCATATTGGATCACATGGGGTCCCTTGTCACTCTTTTGACCCAAAACCACTCCAAATGCATAATCACTTGCATCGGTCATGATTTCAAATGGAAGATCCCATCGTGGTGCTTGAATAATTGGTGCGGTGACCAATCTCTCCTTCAATTCATAGAAAGCTTTCCTACATGAGGCATCAAAAACAAACTCCGCTTCTTTGTGCAAAAGCTTACATAAGGGGTTAGTAATCGTGGAAAAATCCCTAATAAATCTCCGGTAGAAACCGACATGTCCGAGAAAAGACCTAATGTCTCGGGTGTTAGAGGGATAAGGTAAAGTTTTGATGATGTCAACCTTAGCCTTATCCACCTCAACCCCCCTTTCCGAGACTACATGTCCTAGAACGATGCCACTAGTCACCATGAAATGACATTTTTCGGAGTTTAAAATGAGATGAGACTCTTGGCATCGCTCTAAGACAAGAGCAAGGTGTTTTAGACATGCATCATAGGAGTCCCCATGGACGGTGAAATCGTCCATGAATACTTCTATGATCCTTTCTAAAAAGTCGGAGAAAATACTCAACATGCACCGTTGAAAAGTTCCCGGTGCATTACATAAACCAAAGGGCATACGGCGATAAGCAAATGTACCGAATGGGCATGTGAATGTGGTCTTGACTTGGTCCTCGGGTGCGATTGGGATTTGAAAATACCCCGAGTACCCGTCAAGGAAACAATAGAAAGCTTTTCCCGCTAGTCTTTCTAACATTTGATCAATAAATGGTAGCGGGAAATGGTCTTTCAATGTAACCGCATTCAAGCGGCGGTAATCAATACACACCCTCCAACTGGTTTGTGGTCAGGTGGAGACCAAGTCTCCTTGTGCATTCTTGACTACCGTCACTCCTCCCTTTTTGGGTACGACTTGAGTTGGGCTAACCCAACGAGAGTCGGAAATAGGCAAAATGATACCCATTTGCAATAGCTTAATTAACTCTTCTTGCACTACCTCCGCCATGGGTGGATTGAGCCTCCTTTGGGCTTGTCGGACCGGTTTGGCATCCACTTCAAGCCGTATCTTGTGCATGCAAGTCACCGGGCTTATCCTTTTTAGGTACTCTATGCTCCACTCAAATGTTTCCTTATGCTTTTGAAGTAGTGATACCAATTTGTCTTCTTGGTCCTCAGTGAGTGTGCTTCCAATGATAAGTGGTAGGGTGTTCTTGTCCCCTAGAAAGATGTACTTCTAATGGCTTGGGAGGGTCTTCAACTCGACCTTCGGGGGTTGGATAATGGAAGGGAGGGGCTTGTGGAGTGGAATACTCAAGGCAAATAACTCGGACAAGTTTGCTAGGGCAGGACGCAGGCTGCGTCCAGTGACGCAGGCTGCGTCGTGCGACGCAGGCTGCGTCGTGCGTCCTACGACGCAGGCTATGTTGAGCACTAGTTTGCCCTGTTTTCAGCATTTCTATGACGTTGAGTTCCTCGTATGTTTCTATGGGCTCTTCCCTTTCCAAGTCTTCAAGACATTCCTGCACATCAACGGCCAACAACAAACGCAAACCTTCCTCTTCCATGTGGTTAGATAAAGCTACCTCGAGTGGGTCTCTATCACAAAATTGATACATTTGATTCACTAATGGCTCAAAGATATCCAAGAAGAAACAAGATTGATGGTCACTCGGGTGCCTCATGGAGTCATATATATTGTAAGTTAATCTTTTCCCTTCAAACTCCATAGTCAAGCACCCGTTTGAAACATCGATCTTGGTATTTGAAGTTTTCATAAACGGCCTACCAAGAAGGAGAGGGGTGGCACTAGAGCTAGATTCCATATCTAAGACGTAGAAATCCGCCGGGAAGACAAGATTATCGACTTCCACTAGCACATCCTCTACCATGCCCTTGGGATAAACACTAGACCTATCGGTTAATTGAATGACTACCCCGGTCTTAGACAAAGGTCCTAAGCCTAGGGTCTCATAGATAGATAGAGGCATGACATTTATAGAAGCCCCAAGGTCTAGCATGGCAGGTTTAAAACTTTTTCCCCCAATAGTGCAAGGGATGGTGAACATGCCCGGGTCTCCACATTTCTTTGGTAAATTTTGCTTGAAAATGGCCGACACATGTTCACTCACCCTAACCTTATGGGTTCCCTTCTTGGGATTTCTCCTAGGTGTACAAACTTCTTTCAAGAACTTTGCATACCTAGGGACACTATTCAACAAGTTAAGAAGAAGAATGTTTACTTCACATTTCCGGAAAGTCTCATATAAGTCATTCTCCTTGGCATACTTCCTTGTGCTTATCAAAGGACTAGGAAATGGGACTTCCCGTATGTACTCCTCCACTTCATCATCTTCAATAGTGTCTTTGCCCTTCCTTGAAGTGTCTCCCTTGGGGTCCTTGCTTGTGGATGCCCCTTTTTCATTCTTCGATATCTCTTCATGACCAACCACCAATTCTCCTTGGTCTTCAATCTCCAAGGTTTCCATCTCAAGATTCTTCATCTTTTCCTTTCCTTTTCCAAGGGGGTTTACTTCCATCTTTTTGCCTCCCCTCAAGGTCATGGCACTAGCATTTTCCCTAGGTGGGGGAACGGTTTGAGATGGGAATCTTGTGGAGCTTGAGGCTTGGGATTTTGACATATTTGAGGCCATTTGGGATAGTTGGGTTTCCAAGTTGCTCACCCTAAGGTTGTTAGCCTCCCTATCCTTCCTTGCTTCCTCTCTATCCCTCCTTGCCTCCTCCCTATCTTTCTCTTGATTGGCAAGGAGTGTTTGCAAGATGTCACTCAAGTTCCCTTGAGAAGAAGAATTCCCTTGAATGGGACCTTGGTTTGGTTGTCTTTGGGATTGAGAATTACTTGGAAAATTTGAGTTGTTGGGTCTTGGGTTGTTGAAATTTCTTTGGGGATTTTGGTTGAAATTAGAGTTTCGGTTTTGGGTTGGATTTTGGGTTCTCAAGTGATTGAATTGACCATTTTCGAAAATCTTTGACTTGTCTCCTCCCCACCCCAAAAGATCACGGTTTCCCACTTGATTGTACATTCCTCCACCACTTGGGTTTCTAGAATTATAATTTCCATACCCCATAGCATTGACGCTCTCCATAGTAGCTCCTTGCTCAATCATGATGTAACATGTATTTGTAGCATGGTCACCTCCACAATATGAACATTCAAGTGGTTCGGGATGTTGAGAAAATGAGCTACTTTTGTTGACAACCAAGTTAGACACCATGCTTTTAAGTTCACCCATCTCTTGCATGATTTTGTGATTTTGAGAGGCATAAGGATATTCCATGGAAGATACATTTCTGGAGCTTCCTCCCCTTTCATTCTTCCTCCCGTAGCTTCTTGTGTTCATCGCCAACTTCTCAATAATATTGTTGGCCTCGGCCACATTCAGTGTATCAATTCCACCTCCGGTGGCGGCAATGATCATCCGTTGGTCGTTTTGGCACAACCCTTCGTTGAAGGCCGTCAATAAATCGTCCCCGACATCCCATGATATGGGCATCTAGCCATAAGGCTTTTGAAACGCTCCCAATAGTCATAAAGGGTTTCCCCCATGTCTTGCTCAATGGTAGTGATGAGCTTCTTTGAGTGATTATGCCTTGAATCCGGGTAATATTTCTCAAGAAACTTCTTCTTCAAACCCACCCAAGTGGTAACGGAGTGGGCCGGAAGACAAAAGAGCCATTCCTTAGCGGCATCTTGTAGAGAAAACGGAAATGCCCTTAGCTTGAATTGGTCTTCGGTCACTCCTTGGGGAATAGCCCCTTGGCAAATCATGTGGAATTCGGCCAAGTGTCTATTGGGGTCATTTCCCACCATTCCATGGAATCTAGGCAAGTTATGGACAAAGAACCCCTTGAGCTCAAAGTTTACATCCCCCATGGGAGGATATGCGATACATAGTGGTTGCTCCTCATAGTTCCTTGCCCGGATCTCACCAATAGTTCTATTATCCTCCATATTGGGTGGATAGAGGATGTTCAATGGGGATGGTACCCTCGGTGGTGACTCAAATGTTTGCTCCGGTTGTTCTCGAAATATATTGTTCTCCAACTCCTCTTCACTAGGCTCCCTCCAAAAGGGTCTCCTATAGAGGGGATTCGAAAACAACCAATTGGATATGCTACTTGAAGATGGATCAATGTCTTGGTCACCAAGTCCCTCTTGTGACCTAGGCATAAACTTTTAAAAACAACTCAACAACACAATTAGTAACTTCAACACCAAGTAACCTCTACAAACAATACAAAAAGAAATATTTGAAAAACAATCTAAACAAAGTATGACACTAACAAGAGTTTCAATTGGATATTTAGCTATATTGCCTTCCCCGGCAACGGCGCCAAATTTGACGGGCTAAAATACGGTGTCGTTAATTCCGCAAATTAACTAGGCCAAATAGAAATTTATAAAACCTTACCTAGACTCAAACCAACCTAAATAAAAGGGTAGTAAGGGTAAGAAATGGGTCGAACCCAAGGGAAAGCGGTAATGCTAAAATAATCTAATCTAGACTCTTGCAAAATATCAATTAACAAAATTAATGACTCTAATCACAAATCAAAACACTAATTACTAATTAGGACACTAATTAAAATAAAGGCTTAATTTTATTACAAACTATGATATTCACAATGGAAAACATGTAGATAACATATAGGGAGAAAGTTTTTCATGAGAATTGATTATCAAGTCTAAAATTACCACCAACAACTAAATACTCAAAGATTCAAATATGGAGAAGTAACTTAGTGCAATTATCCCGAGTTCCCCACAATTAACAAAGTAAAGACTTCTCCTTTCCTTTCTTTCTCTAATTATCTATTACAAGTTTCTAAGAATTAGCCACCATAAATTAAACCATCCATAAATGACCCAATACAACTCAACCAATACTTATTAAAACATAAGCATAAATAAAGATGCAAGCTTTAAACACAAAACCATAGAAACATGCTAGAATCATGTAATAAAACATTAAACCATGTTCTAAATACACAATAACCCAAATTCCACTCAAAAGATTCCAACTTTTAAACTAAAGTTACAATCTTTCAAGGTTGCTTCAACAAATACCAAGACAAATTAACCAAATTCATCAAGACAAAGCAATTAATCAAACAAACAATTGCTAGGATGGTTAGTCTCAACAACAATTCATTCAACAATGGAATTCAAACATAAGAAAATGGGATTAAATAGAGAAGAAAGGATTAAAAAGGTCTTACAATGCTAAAAGGAAGAACTTGTTCAAATTACACTAAGCAAAGAAAGGATTAGCTACCCATAGTCTTCATATTACAACCAATTTCTAAATAAAACCAATTACAAGAGCCAAAGTTGAAGAACAAAGTAGAGAATTTCTAAGGAAAAATATGATGTTCAATGTTGTATGCTTGGCTCCTTCTCTCTCTTCAGTTTTCTGCTTAAATACCCTTGGTCCGCAAACCTACGGGCCTTGAAAGATGGGCTTTTAAAAGACAAGACGAAGAAATGAAGAAACTCCGTGCTGAGAAAGGACGCAGGCTGCGTCCTACGACGCAGGCTGCGCCGTGATGATGCAGGCTGCGTCGTGTACTGCCCGATTTTCCCTTGCTTTTCCTTCTTGACTTTCGTTGACCCATGGACTTTATGCCCTGCCTTGACTTCCATTGACCCAATGGGTTTGGTCTTCATGCCTTGGTGATTCATTGCTAGCCCACTCCAATTTCCGGGTTTTTGGGTCTCGGGTTTCGGGTTTGACTTTCATTGACTTTTGGGTTTGACTCTCAAAATTGACTTAAATTACTAAATACCAACATTATTAAAAAAACTAAAGTTAACATAAAACAAAGCTAATGACCCGTAAAAAGTAAAACGAAAGACTCTAATAAATACTACAAGACACAACACAATTTGGTGTGGTCACATGCTCATGTTAAATGCCAAATCGCTCTATTTAACGGTTTATATCATATATAACCCGGTTTTACGGAAATGCGTGATAATAACATTTTAAAATCACCAAAGAATACTTAAATCATATTTATGTCCAAGTTAATTATCCCAACTCTTTTAGGCCTCAAAACTTAGTCATCACTCAATTTTTGACAATAACTCAACTTGTTGTTATTTAATTGCTCATAATTAGACTTTAAAAACATATTTTAATCAAATAAATCCAAATTTAATTACAATAATTTTGAATTTTGAATTTTAAATTCTTGAACATTCTGGAACATTTCCATGACACTCATAATGTCAAAAATCATGGTTAAAATGTTTGAATCGATTTTGATAAAATTTGGTTGTGCTTTATCGGTTTTATCAAATAAAATACATAAAGCATGCAAAAATTAATCATATTAAATTTTCAACTTTATATCTGATATTTGGGACATTTATTCAATAAAAAACAATTGTATCTTGTCATGAAATTCAATTTAGCTATATTTGCTAAATAAGTCACTATTTATGCCATTTTTACATTAAAATTTCATAAACCCTGCTAGACAAATCACATTAGTCTCAAATTTTCTAGTATAACAGAAAAACATTCATATGACAACATACTAAAATTTCATGGTCAGATTCAAAGCAGAACTATTTTAAACCATTAGACCTATATTTATTCCATTTTATCATATAAAAATCATAAATAATACGAAATAAGTCGACTTCACACGAAAGTTTACATACAGTAAATAAAACATATATGTGATAGTGTGTAAACATTTCAATGTCAGAAGATAAGTCTAACTATTTGTAGCATTTTAAACATCATTTTACTCATTAAAATGTAATAAAAACACTAAAAATCATATTTGAGCACTATAATTTTACATAAATCATCAAAATGACCTAAAATCATATTACGACCAGAATATATTGACATGCAAATAACTTTGTGATTTTATCTTATAAAACACAAATTACTAGTTTTCTTTAAGTTACAATAACTCGAAAAAACTAAAAATCGATTATGCATGCAACAACCAAGGCTGTTGATACCGCTTGTAAGACATTTCTAATATCATTTCACTAATAGTTTACCTTTAAACTATTTGGATCTTATGCATGCATAACATAAAAATACAAAATAAGAAGAAACATTTTCCTTTCATTGATTTTGGAACAAATATGGCCACAAGATTAGGACACCTTCCTAACCCTGTTCTTGAGCTTAAAGTATAAGGATGATTTCCTAGTTCTTAGAATAAGAACACTCCAATTAGTTGCACCAAGACACTCCCTTAATTACTATAATATTTGTTTTTCAAGAACAATATAAGAGTACCCTTATATATTACTAATAACACTATTACTACACTAGTAATCTTATTAGTAATCATAAGAACAAAATATATATGAAACTTCTCAAGTTTCTTAGTATATTATTTCTAGTGAGAAGTTGATTATTTATGAGAGATAAGCATGTGTTCTCAAGTGAGAAATCTATCACTTAAAATAAGAGGAACAAGTCCTCTTAAAGAAGCAATATGACCGGCTACCCTACAAGCATGGGTAAGAGTGAGTTGCTTTTGTTCTTAACAAGATAATAGGTAGGTATCTAGGCTTAGGTCGGTAATCATTTTGTTTCATTCTTAATTAGAACAATAATTACCTAAATCCTACCCTAATACCCACCAAAAACCGGTGCACCATGCATAAAATGGGTGTCCATTTTTTTTTTGTAATTTGTCATTTGTCACATATGTGACATGTAACATGTAACATGTAATCTTTGCTCATAAATGTACATTTAACTAATTTAAATGCAATTTGATAACAAATAAATTAGACTTAACATTTTAAGTCACATTTTATAATACCATGTAAATAAAATGGGTCATCTCATATTTGGTTAATATAATCTACATCAATTTGTAATTATAATCGACCAATTTCTCTTATCTCAAATGTTTCATAAACATTATGCATTCTTAGTAATATAACGATTAAATTACCAAAAATGAATCTTATGTAATCATATTATAATAAGATATTATTCTCACTTATATAAACTTAGTTCAATATAAGGGATTAATTAATCTGTATCGCTATACATTTAATTAATGTACATGATTAGGGGATTGTCCTTTAGGTGTGACCTCAAGGGATCAACTGATCACCACCGTCATACGACAGTAACGTCAAACTCAATTGAGCCAATCGTTACCGATTTATGTTGACCAGTTGACTATAATATTCATCACCCCTTTGTATTCTTATTATTGAGATTTAATTATGTGATCGCACTATTGTTGAGGACACTTACTCCAACAAAGATGGGGTAGACTTTGATGTCTATTGTGATGCTTCCAAGTGGGGATTGGGTTGTGTGCTTATCAAAAATAGGAAGGTGGGTGCTTATGCCCTGTGATAGTTGAGAGTTCATGAAGTGAACTACCCTGTTCATAACCTTGAGTTAGCCGCCGTTGTCCATGAATTGAAGGTGTGGAGACATTATCTTATTGGTGTTCATTGTCGCATCTACACTTATCACAAGAGTTTGAAGTACATATTTACTCAAAAGGAGTTGATTATGAGACAAAGCAGATGGTTGGAATTGGTGAATGACTATGATTTTGAGTTGCTATATCATGAAGAGAAGGCCAATGTTGTTGCCGATGCTCTTAGTAGGAAATATTATATTGCCTTGAATTCTATTCGGGTGCTACCCGATGACCTTTGTGCCGAATGGCGGAAGTTGAAGCTGGAGCTCATGGAGCAAGGATTTGATTATGTTGGTGCCATGGTTGCCAAACTTGTTCTTCTTCGCGAAATTCGCGAAAGCCAAGTGGATGATGCTACTTACATGTTCATTCAAGCCAAACTTCTAAAAGGAAAAGCCAAAGACTTCAAGATTGATGACCAATGTGTCCTTCGACTCCATGACCGGTTGTTCGTGCCTAATGCTCTTGAATTGAGGAAGTGAATTGTTGATGAAGCTCACCTTTCTCCCTACTCTATCCACCCCGGAGGTGACTAGATGTACAAAGACTTGAATCTACAATTTTGGTGGCCGAATTTGAAAGTTGATGTTGTGTACTATGTTGGAAGATTCCTTACTTGACAACAAGTGAAGATCGAGCACAAGAGGCCCGGTGGATTGCTACAACCATTGGACATTCCACTATGGAAGTGGGAATCTATTTTTATGGATTTGCCAAGGACCGTTGGAAGTAAAGATGTCATATGGGTTATTGTTGACCGTTTGACCAAGAGTGCCATATTCATCCCCATGAAGGAGACTTGGAGCTTAGATCGACAAGCCAAAGCTTATGTTGATGAGATCGTCAGATATCATGGTGTCCCAAAGGAGATCATATCTGATTGAGACCCGAGGTTTTGTTCCCAATTTTGGAAGGCTCTACAAGAAGCCTTGGATAGTA
The DNA here is from genome assembly GCA_022085475.1 of Heliosperma pusillum. Classification (NCBI taxonomy): domain Eukaryota; kingdom Viridiplantae; phylum Streptophyta; class Magnoliopsida; order Caryophyllales; family Caryophyllaceae; genus Heliosperma; species Heliosperma pusillum. The sequence continues at coordinate 3,511 of JAIUZE010021504.1, read as the reverse complement.
AGTTGTTGATGAGTATCGCTTTCCATGCCGCTAACGATGGTCAAACTGAGAGGACTATCCAGACTTTGGAAGATTTGCTTAGAGCTTGTGCTCTCGACTTTCAATCTAGTTGGGAAAAGAGGTTACCTTTGGCGGAGTTTTCTTACCACAATAGTTACCATGGATCGATCAAGATGGCTCCTTATGAAGCTCTTTATGGAAGGAAATATCAAATTCTTATTTGTTGGGATCAACTGAGTGATGTTCGTGATTTAGGTCCCGATGTCCTTGTTGAGACCATTGACCAAGTGAAGATCATCCGTGATAGGATGAAAGCTGTTTAAGACCGACATAGATCATATGTCGATGTCCGAAGAAGACCGTTGGAGTTTGAAGTTGGAGATAAAGTATTCTTGTAGGTATCTCCGATAAAGGGTGTGAAAAGGTTTGGTGCAAAGCGTAAATTGAGCCTGAAATACATTGGACCCTTTGACATTGTGAAAAGATTTGGTATCGTGGCATAAGAGTTTGACTTGCCCACGAATTTGGGCAAAGTTCATGATGTATTCCATGTTTCTCAATTTAAGAAGTACATTAGTGACCCGAGCCATGTTCTTTAAGCTGAAATCCCCGAGGTCGAGCCGAACTTGTTCTTTTAAGAGAAGCCAATCCGCATTTTGGATCACAAGGATAAGAAGTTGAGAAGCAAGGTGGTGCCTTTTGTGAACGTTTTGTGAAGATGTGGTAATGTTGAGGAAGATACATGGGAGCCGGAAACTACCATGCATGCTAAGTATCCAAGCCTATTCGATTAAGGTATCCTTCTTTCGCTCAAGTTTCGAGGGAGAAAATTTTTAAAAGGTGGAGTGATTGTAACCACCGTAATCTTAGCCGTCATAATTTAATAATATTATATTAATATTAGTTAGCTTAATTTTAGATTTAGATTAAAACTTAGCTTTCCGTGTCTAATCTAGCAAATCTGAGTCCATAATCGGACTCTACTCGGAATTTTGTGTGAGTAGGCCTAAGGTTGCATATTGGGCCTATGAATCCCTTCAAGCCACCCAAAAGACTAACCCATACTCACATTTTTACACTCAAACACTCATCATATCATTTACCATCTTCATCCTCTCAAAAACATCAAACCCTAACCTCCCTCTCCATTGTTGAGCTCTAAAACCTTTGCACACAAATCCTACCATATTTCACTCAATTCATACTTAAACTCACTAGTACTTGGCTAGTTCTATCTTCCTATTAAGGTAAGAAAAGTCTAGTCTTTCTCCCTTTCGTTTTCTCATCTTTTTCCAAGATGAAATTGTTCATCTTTTATGTCGAATTTTGTAAGAGGAGACCTTAAAGATTTTGACAAAGACTACTATTAAGTGGAGGAAGAGCAAGAAGAAGGGTGAAGACGCAAAAAGATAACGATGAAGGGTTACTCGATATCGTTATGTGTTTTATGTGTGAATTATAGCATTGACTAGTGAACGATGCGTTCTTTGTTTTAGTCCCATATGAATATGTGCAAATTCATTTCATATGCTTATTTTTCACTAATATTATGCTAAAGTTCATTTAAGTTGTTGATTATATCTACTTATCGTTGTTGAATTTGAGTTGGGTAATAAATGTTGCCTTTGATGATTTTTTATGAATAGAATGCATTTAATGACGTTTTTTGATGATAAATGATAATTGGAATAAATGGGTATAAAAGGAATTGGAGTAATTATTGTTGTTGTGTGTTGTTTTCATGCGTGTTGCCCCAGGCGGCCTACCGGCCGCCGGTCACCCCAGTCGCCTGGGAGCCCCTGTAGTGAAATTGGACAAGTTTTTGTGAATTTTGAGTAGTATAAGTCCCTGCCAGCCTACCGCCCGCCAGTCCCTTAACTGGCTGGGCACCCCCTGTATCTTTTGGTTGTTGATTGTTGATGTTTGATTAACTGCGTGCCCCTGCCGGCCACCCGGCTGCCGCCCCACCGGCTGGGAGCCCCTCTCTTCTCCTTTTCTTCACTTTTTCGAATTTGCCTGCGACCCCGAGCCGGGTAGTGTTAGGTTCACCTACCTACACTTAAAACATTTCTTAAGTAATACTAATTAACACTTTAATTAGATTCAAGATCTAGTTACATGCAAACTAAATAAAATAAAGATAAGAAGAAAGTTGTTCCTCACAATGCTCTTGGCCGAAATGGGCACAAGAATAGGACACTTTCCTATTCTTGTTCTTGAGCTAAACAATCAAGGGATGAACTTCTTTAAGTCTCAATTGTAGAGACACTCCTCTAAGTTTCACCTAGACTATCCCAAATCTCTATATATAACATATACTAGATAATTCATATGGAACCCATAAATAATATTACCAATACAACCATTACTACACTTAGTAACATTGTGTTAGTATATGGATGAGATGACAAGTAGTAATAAGGAGAGAAAACTCAGCTTCTTAGTAGCAACAAAGCCGGCTACTCCCTTGGGAAGGGAGGGCATGATTCCTCTTTTTGTCTTTACAATGTTGTAGCTAGGAGTCTAGGTGTAGGTAGTGGTCATGTTGTCTAATTCTTAATTAGAGCAACAATTAAAGCCTAAACACCTACCCTAATTCCACCAACACCGGTGCACCCATGCTAATATGGGTGTCCATTTTATTTTGTGATTTTGTCAATTGTCACATATGTAACATGTGACATGTGACATGTTATTTTATAATATAATTATTTATTTAACTAATTTAAATACAATTTCATGTCAAATAAATTAAACTTAACATTTTAAGTAATAATTTATAGTCACATATATATATAAAATGGGTCATCTCATATTTGGTTGATTTGATCAACAACTAATTGTAATTATGATCAACCAATCATGCTTATCTCAAATGATTCATAAACATTAAGCATTCTAATATAACAATTATATTATTGAATCTTATTTAATCATATTACAATAAGATATATTTCTCACTTGTAAACTTGTTCTGTTTAAGGGATTAATTAATCTGTATCAATATACAATTAATTAACTTTTTTGATTAGGGAATCGTTCTTTTGGTGTGACCTCAAGGGATCAACTGATCACCACCGTCATACGACAGTAATGTCAAACTCTAGTAAGCCAATCATTACCGATTAATGTGGATCAGTTAACTATAATGTTAATCATCCCTTTGTATTCTTGTTAATGAGATTTAGTTAAGTGATCGCACTATTGTTGAGGACACTTACTCCAACAATCTTCCACTTGTCTGCAACAAGTGTGCGTCACCAATTTTCTTTTCCTATTTTAAATCTCCTACTCAATGCAAGGTGTCTTGTAGGTTGTATTTTCACGTGATCATATCTAGAGTGGTTTCCTCGATCTGGAGAGTAACTGTAACAACCCGAAAAGTACCCAATTTGCTTAAGCAATAGCTTATGGATACTTTTCAGTAGAACTTAAGTTTTTAATATAGGAATTTTTGTTCCGAGTCGTATTTTGAAATTCCGCGTTCGTATTTGGAATTTTTGAGAGATTT
>JAIUZE010021503.1:0-27906 GCA_022085475.1 Heliosperma pusillum | reverse complement strand
CCCGTACTATCTTTAACGAGGATATGTTCGCCGCTTGATAGCTTTTGTGTCCCGGGCCTGGGGTGCTTATCCCCAAGTCGGGGCATGGCATCCTAAGAGTTCCGCTTTGGGAAGGGAGCCAGCTTAAGTACTAGCCATCTCTGCTTAGGGGGTCGCCTAGCAGAGTTGCTTGTGTACGGTTATGTCATGAGACGGGGAATGGAATAGCTGTTGTCGCTAGGTCTGATCAGTCTAGGACTAGGATGTTTTCCTACCTTTTTGTACATAGCCGCGAGTTACAGAAGTCTTCTATTGACTGTCCTAGGAACTTATGCCTGTTTGTAGAGGTATTGGTCTTTCATGTTTGTATGATTCTATGAGTTCTAGAAGGTGAGATGCAAGCCGGCTAGGATTGATAGAGTTTGGATTAACGATTGTTAACTGATTCACATGATTACGTGTTGATTAGGGTTTGAGTGTATCATGGCCATGTTTCTGAGAGTAACCTCTGAGCTAGCATACCAGCTTCCCTACCTCGAGTTACAGTTTATTATCGGTCTCACATGATAGCTTTCACATGCTAGGTTATTTGTTAGTTATCTGTTTCATAACATGAAAAGCATATCATATATGTTTAAGTTTTGTATTTTCCATATACATTGCTTTTATGTTATTCATGTTTCATTAAACTCGACATTTCGTGGCTGGGAGGACTCGGAGTTACTCCCCACTGACTGTGGCTTCCGTGTTTATATTTAATGCGGTCGAACAGGTGGTGAATGCATACTTTGGGTACATTGACGAGCTAGCGAGCGAAGTATTACCTTGGACCTATATTCGGTTCTTAGGATTGTATATTATTATACACTCCTTTTATTTCAGTATTTATACGGGAGATATGTCTCCCGTCTTGTATATTTCTTTTGTATAATATTGTTTCCGTTTTGTAATGACCTTTTTATTTCAGACACCTTCATTATGTATTTAAATTATTTTTTTTTCTTTCCGCAAATTTGAGGGTGTCACACATAGTCACATTACATAGTGCCCCCTAACAAAATGTTGTCCACTATCACAATTCATTAAAAAGATATGACTCAAGCTTTTAATAATTTAAAAATGATACTAAGATCATATATTCATATCCTCAAAATCTAATTAAAACTATTTTTTTTTCATTTTCACTTCTATCTAGTATATTATTTAGTTAAAAAAAAATACTTTCTCTAAATTTAATTTAATTTAACTTAATTAACTTCGATACAAACAATTTCCGTCCAAAAGAACAGGATCCAAATAGGAGGCGACACCTCTAAGCGCACCAACCAACTCCCTTTTTGGACCTCCTTGAAAATTAAATAATGCTACGACGACTTTGCAACGACTCTTCTGTCTTCTTCTCTCTAAAAAAGTAACCAATTTTTTTTTTATTTATTTATTTAAACCGCAAACCTTAATTTCCTGAATTAATCTAAAAGCTCAACAACAATGGCGAACCGAGGTCGCTTCAATCTCAAACTCGATGTTCCTCCTGAACAAGATTCTCTTGCTAAATTCCTGTTATTCTTCTCTCTCTCTCTCTCTCTCCTTTTCAATTTTCAATTTATTATCACATTTTTTATTTATAGTTTGATTTATATGTTGATTATTAGATTGATTAATGTTGCGTTTTTTTAATTTGATTCAGAACGCAAAGCGGTACGTTTCGAGATGGCGATCTCTTGGTGAACAGCGTTGGAGTTCGAATTTTAGCTAATTCTGATGTTGATGCTGTTAGTTCAATTCTTTTACTTTTTTTAGCAAATCGCGGGTTTTGATTTGTTTATGCTGTAATTTATTTGCAGTTTATTGTGCATTGCTGCTGAATTTTGATCTTGCTTTAATTTGAGCTTCGATTTTCGGCTTCATTTGATTGATTGCGTAATATTACTATCAGTATTAGCCATGGAGTATACTTCCTCAATTCCATTGAATTGTATACGTTTGCTTTTTGGACACTATTGAGAAGTGAAGAGAATTTGTAATACAACTTCTAATATAGATAATAAAAGATAGTCGTCTGAGATCTTTCTTAAATTGTTTTGCCGAGTACGATAGTAATATCAAATTTTTATAATTTTTAATAATATGTAACTAAAGATATAAACAAAAGAAGATGAGCACTGTCATACATGATAAAGCAAATGTATACAATTCATTGGAACGGAGGAAGTATAAAATATACGTCTTTTTTATTTTGTAGTTTATTTTTGGGTTTTTTGCTTGAGAAATTATTCATTGTGTATTGGATTACGAAAAATTTAGTGTGATTTGGATGGAGTAAAATGAATTTGGAACTAGCTTATGTTTGTGTCGCGTTTTCTGAGATTGAGAAGTAGGTATAGCAAGGGTCGAGGTACTGCGAAGCCAGGATCTGTTATTAAGGGAAGAAAACTGCGATGGGGTGAATTAATAAGGGGATAAGGCAAACTAGAAAAAAGTTCGAAAATTTTAACTAAAATTCTCAAAATTTCATTGCCCCTTTTATTTACCATTGGATTGAGAAAAGTATGTCTTTCATGTGCAGGAGTTAAGTTTAGGATATTAATGCCGAAATATATATATGATTTGGAAGTATGCTGATAGAGAATTACTAAGAAAATAGTAAACATGAAAAAAGTTTGAAAATTTTATCTAAATTCTCAAAATTTTAGTTGTCGCCTCTAGCTCTAGCATTGGGTTGGAGGAAGTATGTCTTTCATATCCAGGAATTAAGTTTAGGACATTAATGCCGAATGTATATATGATTCAGAAAATTGCTGATAGAGAATTCCTGGCAATCCGGCTTGTATCCCTTTTCTTTCATGATGAATTTGTGTAATCAAGAGATCTATATTAGGGGCTCAGTTTTGTGATTTACTCTTTTTGATTCGTATTTGCTTCATAGCCTCCACCTCCCATCAAGCCTTTGGACGACCAGATAAGCTTAGCTGATGTGGACATAATCAAGGTCATTGGTAAAGGAAGCGGTGGAATCGTGCAATTGGTACAACACAAATGGACTAATCAGTTCTTTGCTTTAAAGGTGCGCTTTTATTCATAATGGTGGGCTTTATTGTATATTTTGACTTTGTAGTGCCCTGTAAAAATGATACTCTCTCCATCCCGTCCCCATTTAACTTGGATGGTCAATTGATATCGACTTTGACCATATAAAATATCCAAATATATGCAGAAATACCATGTAAAATTTGTCTTGTGCTCTTGTTTGATGTATCAATGTATCATAAATATTTCCATAGTATCATTGTTACAAATTTGTAACTGTTATATAGTATGAGAAAGTATCGTCGACACAGTTTGATCACCAAAGTTGATAAGGACTTTAAATTTGGGATGGACTGATGGAGGGATTCTAATTGCCAAGGGCCTTGAGGCTGTTAAATTAGGAAGCAGTAATATAACGGTTTCTAACCCAAAAGACTTTATGAGTCTTCTACATTTCTGTTTAGTCTAAGTGTTTAACTTCAAAGTGTTAGTTCTCATTCTACTTTCTTCATCTCAAATGTTACGTAACTTATAACGCATTAAGATAGCTAAATAAAATATTGCATACAAATGCTAACTAGGAACTATCTGTTTTACCTCGAGATGGGAGGTAACAAGGAACATGTGGGGGTTGAATAACAACGATTACCATTATGTTTTTCCTTACCCAAGCGCTAAAGGAAAAATAAATATGATCATAAAAGATTCCTGAGCTTGGAGGCACTTCAATTCTACTTTATTCTGTCGTTTATAACTTCCACTTCCAATCTTACTTGCATAAGAGAGAAGTGAAAGAGATAAAGAAATGGACCAAGGTGAAATGAATCAAAATAAAAAAAAGAGAGTACAATGCTATGAGAAGTTGGGAACCATGTAATGTAAATTAAAAGAGAGCGTCTTCGTAGTGAAGCCAAACTCTAATTTAAAATATCGAAACAGGAACATTTTCACCTTGGTGTCGTGACTCGTGACGGTAAAACTAATTTCACTTTGGTGCCTTGAGGTTTCACAAATTTTGTTTTGATGAGCTATAATTTGAGTTGTTTCCCAGTTTACTCACATCGCCATGATGCCTGTAGCTGTATAATGTAGGAAGGCTCCTGTCGCGGTGAACTACGTAATTGCAACATCTTGTTTTGGTTATGTAATGTAATTTCTCTTCTCAGTTACACCTCCCTACCTATTGCCACTCCTGAGTGGGCCCTCTTTATTAGTCTGAGACTTTACGCATTTGACGAGATAAGTAAAGTACGACTCCCCTGAACATATCATATGTGAAAGGTTACAACTTTTGATATATATCCTCTGATGTGTTTGCCGGAGTTTATCAATCATGAACGACCTAAAATGCCGTTGTTTCAAAAAATGAATTTGAAAATGTTAACTAGACATGAGCACGTATTATCAGAAGTTCAAGGGTAGAAGAACAGTTTTGGTTTTAATCGACGGGATAAGTATATTCGGTGCTACGACCTCCATCCCACTTAGACTGTCCCCTTCTGACTTTGAGGATCAACTTTGACTGTTAATCTCTCTAGATATAATGGGATGGACAGAGTTTCTTTTTATAATTTGATATTAGATACATGAGGCACATCCTCTTTCTTTTTCTCCATCCTTGGGTCTATAACCATTTTCCTTGTCAAATTTATTTTTCCATTTATAGTGAGAAATAGGATGAACTGTAGTAAATGATAGGAATTTGATATTGCTCGTGAAGCTCTTGTTGAAGGTGTTGAGGTTGTGCAAATTAGTTAGATTAATGTGTGTGTGAAGTTCAGTTTTAATGTATTCATCCGCAAAAGACGGAACAAAAACGTAGTCATTTATTTTATGAACTTGTTACTATCCATACAAGCTTATTATATGACGTAAGTGTCCGCATTAACTAAGAGCACATTCGCGAGTTTCTAATCGTGGTCAAGTGGTGATTATTTCTCAGGAGATTCAGTTATTTTTAGTTCTTTTTGGGTTTAATATAGCTTGGCCATGAAAACCCACGTGAAACTTGTATGATGATTACACGCCACTAATGTAATTTTATAACATACTTGCGACAAAAAGTCTCACACCTATTTAATTTACTCAATTTCTATTTTTAGGATTTTGTTACGTGTATATAGTTATGTTTATAGAGTTGCAGCTTATTTCGAAGTCTTGGCATCAGGTTATTCAAATGAGCATTGAGGAGTCTGCTCGTAAGCAGACTGCAAAAGAACTGAAAATTAACCAATCACTGGAATGCCCTTATGCTGTTGCCTGCTACCAGTGTTTCTTCCAAAATGATGCCTTTTCAATAATATTGGAGTACATGGATGGCGGGTCTCTTTTAGATTTTTTGAGAAAAGTTCACACGATCCCAGAAGATCATCTTGCTGCAATTTGTAAGCAGGTTGGCTGATGAATTTCAAGGTCCCAATTTTTTATTAGTTCTGAGATCGTCAAGTCCTTTTAATTAATATGTGCTGATAACTCTATCATTTGTACATGTTCTACACGCGTAATAGGTTGTGAAAGGTTTGCATTATCTTCATCACCAGAAGCATATCATTCACAGAGATTTAAAGCCTTCAAATTTGCTGATAAATCATTTAGGAGAAGTGAAGATTACTGATTTTGGTGTTAGTGCAATTGTCGCTAGTACCTCTGCCCAAGCTAATACTAAAATTGGGACTTACTATTATATGGCCGTAAGTTTCTTCTTATTTGGGAAAGCTTATTTTTTCTTTTATTCTGTGGATAGTGGTTTACAATGCTGATTCAATTTACTTTTTGAGATACTGATGATAGTTTCTGATACTTATACCTGAACTTTTGTGGTCATTGCAATCTGCAGCCCGAGAGATTCATTGAAGAGACTTATGGTGCTAAAAGCGACATTTGGAGTTTGGGTTTGGTCATGCTTGAGTGTGCAACTGGAAAATTTCCTTATGCAATACCAGCAGAGGACGATTGGGTGAACTATTTTTCAATCATGCAAACTATTATTGAACAGCCTCCACCTTGTGCTTCCCCTGATCAGTTCTCTCCCGAGTTCTGCTCATTTATTTCATCATGGTAATTTCCTCCCTCTGTTCATCTGTCTTAGGTGTTAATTAACATACTAGCCCTCTTAGAGAATATCAGCCTTTAGAAACTTGAATACAAATACTCATCATACATAGACCACATTACTTTCACAGCACCAATACATGATGCTCAACTTCTGCTGGTTGTTTGCATTTTCTTCTATGGGGTGTTCCAATTAATTGTTTACATTTCTTACTTTAAATAGTTCGGAGAACTTTTACTTGCAAGCTAATGGAACTGTGAAGGCCTTTGAAATTAACATTTTCTTCAGTTGGTTGTTTACATTTCTTATTTTACCAAGTTCGGAGCACTGTTTTTTGAGCCAAGCTAATGGAACTGTTAAGGCCTCTGATAAATTAAACATAATATAGGGTCTTAAGTAAAAATAAAGTATGAGCAGTATATGTGAAACAATTGTACCGCTTAAGAAATTACCCCTTTTCTGTTACTCTTCTCTCCTCACCCTTATCCAACCAGCTACTCATCCCTGCACCAATCACTGCAACTGCTGCCTTTGTTCCACTACTTGTGCCGTCAAGGCGTCAACCCTCTACAACGACCTTACCTTTGACACCCACTTCACCAGCCGAATCCACCACCACACCTCAGCCACCACTGTTCCACATTGCTATTTCTCCACTTTCTCTTCCGTCCACCAAAGCAACCTGCTTCGTCTTAACATTTATGGCCACAGTAAAACATGATCTACACTCTTTGCACAAATGAACACTTTCAGTTTCAATGCATCATGAAAAAGAAACAAGATAATTTGTTCCTGTTACCCCCGCATATTCTCTCTATTCATCGCTAGCAATGTATGTGAGTGGGCAAGGAGATTAGCGGTCAGGGCGCTGAAGGCGAAGGGGAATGGGAAGGGTGGTGTTTGGTGGGTAGGGGAGGGGAGAGAGTGGGTTTGAGGCATTGTTTCTGAATTTGTTGCAAAATTATCTTTGGGACGGAATTTGAGTCCATGGCAAAGATTCCCTTGCCAAACGTCTTTCTTTTAGCAGTGGTTGTACGCTCCGATACTAATACAAAACGCGCATACACGATACACATTTTCATAACTGAACACATACTCTGTATATTTTAAACAAAATCATTATAAGTCTTATACAAATACAAAATAAGTAGGAATTGATTCACGATTGGCTGGGATTTGAGGGAATTCGGGTAACCATACTTTGAGGCAAAAAAAGGGTTGATGTCTGATGGAATGATGGTGGGGGGCAAAAGTGTTAAATTCGACTCTCAACGCCACCTTTTTATGCTTTCCTAAAACTCAGGTTTGTTAGCAAATGCAACCTATATTTTTGGAGTTTGTTGAGATTGATTGTGTTAGTTGGCCCTACGGCATTCTAATACTTGTCAAAGTAGCGTTGCATTTAAATGCTCTTTTCTGATATATATATAAGTTCTATGTGCCATTTTAATTATAAATATATGGTGGCTCCATGTTCTATATAGCTGAGCTGTTGGTTATGGCAAAAATGTTATCTGTCTGAAGAAGACTTGTTGGGATATATCATTGGCTTTTTTCGCCAGAGATATTAGACTTGTTTTACTCTTTTTGTCAAAATTTCCAACTATAATAGCACAAGTCTCATTTTATTTACCACTTTTATAGTTTATATTGGCCCCATTTGACTTTGGTAGTCAAACAAAGTCAACTGTGACTGCCATTTTCTCACATTATACACATATAGGCACTACATTAAAAATAATGATACTTTCTATAAAAGTATACGCTTTAATAAATTAAGTGTGACAAATATTACATTGTAACTGTACGAATTTGGAGAAACTAATGTCAAAGCTGACCTCAATTAATTGTCCCTTTAATCCAATTTCACTTTTGTCTGCAGATCCATACTGTAGTATCATACCAAAAATTAGATTAGATTTTCGGCTAGCTAATTTTTGTACTGTTCTTTTTCTAACTCAATTTTGTTATGATCGTACTAAGAAAATATGTTAATTCACTCAGCTTGCAGCAAGACCCAAAGGCTAGACTCTCGGCTCAGCAACTACTGGTATGCATCATTGGTTTTTCCCTTTGTTCCATTGCAACTTGTATATTATTCCCAGTCTTCCATTTTACGTATAAAGCACCCTGAAATATTATTCTTGTTCGCAGGAACATCCTTTCCTGAGTATGTATGATGACTTGGCCATCGATCTTGCATCATACTTCACCAATGCCGGATCCCCGCTAACAACCTTGTAGAATCATTTGAGGTATATTTCAATCTGGATATTGCTTAAGCGAAACTAGAAACATACTTGAATATAACAACTGAAAACATGAAATTAAATATCAGGTTGGTGTAGCCTGATCTTGGTTGTTATGGGCTAAATGCGGTTGATCTCGCCTCAAAATGTTGTCGCAGTAATATTTAATAAGTAGTGCTATGTCACGGCCTGTTTTATCACCAAGGATAGCACTAAAGTGTCATCCTATCATTAATCTGATCAAACCTGCTCCAACTGTATATGGTGTTTCCTTCATGCATCGAGCGTTTTGTTATGCTAAGACATTTGATATGATATTTGGACTCCGTTAGGTGAAAAATGTGGAAGTATGTATGACTCATGGGACAAACAATATTGTGCCCGTGTGAAAGGAACTATATATGGAACTCCAACTCGAAGTGTTGAACCAGGAGTTGAAGAAGTTCCGTTGTTTGTATACCACGGAAGCTTTTTCTTTCTATAGTAAAGTATATGCTGTACTTTATGTTTCATATTTTCTTGTATGTGTTGCCCATGTTAAATTTCTACCAAGACCGGATGAATTTTGATGTAGCAAAGACAAGGGTGATTTTGTGCCAAAAGCCGGTCCACTTTTTACTACTATCGAAGCTCTTACTTACTGTCTAAGAAGTTTCTTATTTGCTTTTGCACCAGTTCTTAGTTTCTTACAATTGCCACGAAATTATAGTGTAATGGGAATTTATTGATTTGACAAATTGCCTTTAGTAGTTCGTGGCATGGGATTTACCCAGTGGAAACATGAAGGGATGGATTCAAGAATTGTTTATTTAGGACTAAAAATGTGAGTCTATTTTGAGGTTTGAAATACAACTTGGGAATTGAGATCCATTAGCTCATAAAAGGAAGATTTACGCTTCGTTTGGTTGCCAGTAGGAAAATAGAAATCCCATGAATTGTAAAAGTGAAGGTTGTTTGGTTACCCTTCTTTTTGGTATAATGTAGGAGTTTAGAAATCACGTGATTGGAAGAATTGGATTACGTAGTCCTCAAGGTAATTGCAAACTCTTAGGGTTAAAGGAACTCTTATGTAGGAAACCAAACGGACTTAAATTCAAATGAAATTTACGTGGAACTTAATTACCATGAATTTGTTATTCTTATGGAGTTGTATTCCAGCAAACAACCAAATGATGCTTATTAGACTATAATATGCATACAAACATAACAATGATAAATTAAAAATAAAGATCAATTCTCAATGTAAACTTATGCTCACTCCTTTTTTCCCCCTAAATCTTTCTAATCCAACAAGCTTCATAGGCTTATTACACAATCTTTTAGGAGAGTGTGAAGGGTGGTAGTAGACTAGTAGTGGTGGTAGTCAATTTTTTCGGGTCAAATTCAGGCACATATAAGGTTATTTGGGCCAGGTCATTCGGGCCGATTTACAAGGTCTATCTATGACTAGAATTTGTAAATGCAAAAATTTATGACACAATTTTAACCCGGGCTTCAACCCATACAAATTGGCCTAGATCCACCCCCACTTGTGTCTTTACACCAAGTCACCAAAAGTAAGTCCAAGACTCTGAAGAGACGGTCTCACATAAACATAATCTAAGGCAAGTAGGCAATCTATATAAAAAATAAGCTTGTTACAAGACCGTCTTATATAAAAAAAATTGGTGTTGCACCAAAAAGTATGTCTAGGGCATATGCTACAGCAAAACTGAAACAATGTTGACGAAAGGAAGATACAACTCATACAAGTCCCTTGATAGATTTCACTTTCCTAGTTATATATCAAGTACATTACATAAAAGAGAGCTATAAAACATATAAGCCACTAGAAAATGGACAAAAAAAGAAGGATGAACACATTATGTGATGTTTACAAGTCTTCTAAAGGCAGGATTATTCCCACAAATTCCAAATTTTATAAATTGGAGAACACTAATATGAGACTATACTATACATGTTCTTGAGCCTACAATCAGCCCACTTCAAAAAATATATGGGCTTCAAAATACTATGTTACATTCTGTTTTCATGTAACAAAGAAAGAATTAACATATGCTAAAATGAAGTGAGCATTATTACCTTTCACGTTTTGGTCCTAAACTTTCTATTCGCTTTTAAGTCGACCACGACGACAGTAATGTTGTCTTTGCTACCCTTCAGGAGAGCTCGCTTGGATAGGTAATCTGCAGCTGCTTGCGCTGCTAAATCGACACCTTTCCCTCTGTTTAAGATAGCGTTCGTCCCGTTCTTTTTATGCCAAGAAAGTATACTCCTTCGTGCTAAATCACAGGCTTCCTCATTTGTCATGACATCCCATAAACCGTCACTTGCAAGAATTAGGCAGTCGTCTTCTTTTGTCCGCTTAACAATCATCACTTCTGGGTCTGGTATTATCGACGGCTTTAAATATCTGTCACCTGAGGGCAAAATTAAAGAGTATGGCTAATAAGCTTACAAATGAAACACTTTTATATGCGCAAAAACAGCTTTACCCAAGCGTCTCAGAAACACCCGTAAAACATCACCCCAGTGCAGCAGTGCCTCAAGGGTCCCCAGAAATGGTGGGGTAAGACCTAACAAGGGGGTGAATATTTAAGTGTACGCAGCCTTTAACGCATTAACAACACGGATAGGCTGTTCCTACTGAGTAGACCTATAATGAAAATTGCATCGATTAGTAAATCATTTTACTTTATTTCATTAGTTAGTCCTTGCTTCCATTTCTATGGAAACATATTCAAGCCTCAGTATATAGAAGAATAAATCCTGGTTAATGTCGAGTGATATTGGTAGACTAATATCATTACTAACTTCTGCTCAGAGTCCTCAGACAGAGTTCAAGAGCGAAAAACGTACTTGTTTTGAGGATATACGATTCAATAAATGGAGTATATCATAAGGGAAAGGAAGGGGTGAAATTCCTAAAAAATACTCACGGAAAAACCAACAAGATAGCTTGTCTAAAACAAAACCATAATTGTTAACCATACTCTGAAGCAGGGTGGTAAATGACTAAATCCTACCGCGAATCCCAAAAGATTAGGAGGGGAAATAAAATTCTGGATTACTACAAGAAAGTGAGGAATGCCAGGGCATTTGAGCAATTTTTAACCACATGCCCTAAAGAACCATGTCCAACCATCTCCTCGTTCCTAAGAGTATCTATGCAAAGTGGACTGGGTGCTACTTAAAGATGAGGCGAGGCTTCTTCTAGAAAAGGCTGTTGCATATCCACCTAATGGTTACACCAATGTGAATACATGATCTCCGATTAACTACTGAATGCAATCTAGTGCATCGTCTATACTTTATGCGTATCATGAGATGTCTACATAAATTTTTTTGTGATAAAAAACAGGAATGTTTTGCTAGTATACAAAATAAATAAAACAGTCAAAAGACAGGTATATGACAAAGAATGTACTGTTCTTGGTCATTCTGCCAACAATTTGAGGAAAATTGAATGCTGATACTTGGCTTAGCCATATAAATAAGCCATATGCTGTCAGAAAATGTATCTACGTGGATAGAAAGGAAGGCTGTGGAATTATTACCAACTTTAAATAAGGCAAGAAAGTTCGATATGGCTAAATGAGATGACAATAAGAACAATGACGCACCAGAGACCCAGAGATATTGCGGGGTGCCGGGGTCATAACTCATAAGTATGCAACTACACCCTTGTGTTAAGCACAAAGAGACTATTTTTAGAGGTTCTAAAATGAGAATTGCGTCTAAATTTGGAACAAATGACTACTTACATCCCAATACAAGAAGCGTAGACAATTTAGAGAACTATTTTCTATACCCATTATATTCCTCATGTGAAGAGAATATAATGTCGAGCATATATTTATTCGTGCATCCTCACATTCATGATATCATCATATCATGGTATTAAATATCGACCACGACGTTGCATCACAGCGAGTTACCAAGGTTTTGAAGGTCATCGCGGACGCATTTTAAAGCCTATAAGCCGAGATCAGGTCGCAACGTTCAAGATTTAAGGCCGCACTGACTGATTCAGAGACCAAGGTCTCAAACTGAGATTTAATACGATAGTTGCACTTTCTTTAACTCCCAGCCAAATTCGACGGGTTAGACTGAGCTTCTGTTTTTATCGGTAAACAGTCGCCCAGACCTGGTCACTTTGGGTCGATATTCGAAATTTCAACTGTGATGAGACTTTTTACATTAAGTTAATCCCTTGGGTAATGCAGTTTTGCTATGATATTATGGAGCTTTTAAGATAACAAGTGTGAATTTTCTTTCAAACATCCATCCTATATCTTAGTATCTTACAAGTTACAACCTCAAATGGTTTCGCCACGAGACTGCGTAACCCAAGAATTGCTCCATATATATAAGGCGACTGAAGCTTATAATTAATTAAAAGCTTACCGATTGATCTTGACATTGCAAGAACACCAAAAACCCGGTAGCCGTTCCACTGGATAACCTTGCCATCTGTAGCTTCTATTCTATCCCATTCATCCTTTCGATCGGGCTAGGGGAAACAGAAAACAATACAGATATTAGCCTCGAACATTTCAGATTCAGTAGACAGCTATGACCAACTTTTGAAAGAAAAAGATAGGAAGCAAAGACTTGTGACCTACTTTATGATCTACAGACAGTGCCATGGGTGCTTTTGCACGACAAAGGACAGCCCTAGAATCACCACAGTTACCAACAATGATATGAGTTGAACAAACAATAGCAACAACAGCGGTAGACCCAACAGTTTCAGGCGCAATAGGTTCTGTACTAGTGTCAGAGACACTGCTGCTTCCAGCAGAATCCCCATGCCCGACTCCCGCAACCTCAGCGTCCACTTTCAAAAAACAACGAGAGAAAGCTCTTTCCCATTGCTGGTGCATATTTTCCTCGGAGTTTGAAGTAAGGAAGGTTTCTTTCACCACTTCAATTTCCTCAGCTAGTGCCATATGCAATCGGTCCCGGCAATAGTTGGCAACCTAAATATCAAGTAGCATAGTGAATAAGCTATCAAAAATACCCTGGATTGAGGATTCCAGTGGCTAGGGAAAATTATGTATAACAACATGCGGTCCCAAGCCCAACACACCGTAAACTTACAATCTACAATTTTATATGCCACAAGGTATGGACAAGGTGACACTTAAATTCTCGCTTTTGAGCACAGGTTTTAGCAAGCTATGTCTATCTTTCAACAAGAAAGCAAAAGGCAAGTGCTACACATAAATGATTGCAGATTACTCCAAGGTGATAATTGAGTTACACAGTAAAACAAAAAAACAAAAGAGAAGCAGCTCATACCTGACAACCCCCGTGCCCATCATATACACCGTAGAAGTGAACTATCTGACTCAAAGTATCACTTGCTCCATTCAAAACATTGTCACCCAGCACCATTTTTGCAGGAATTTTCTGAAAGCTTGGCACAACAGCAACAGCATCTTCCATCTCAGGCCTTCGGCCACAGATTGATGTAAACCCCCAAAGGGCTAGAGAATCCATGTCAAAAGTGCACGGGCTGCTTACTGTCCGAACTATTTTTTCATGAGTTGCTTCCTCTTTGGCTATCACTGTCGGATCACGGATTCCATCACCCTCCTCCTGATCAAGATCCTCTGTGACAAGCACATTCCCAATAGGATCCAATCCAGGATTTAATTCCAATTTGCCAGATTTAACCAAGATCTCTGATTGATGAACACTCATTTCCTGGTCAACAGATGCAAGTGAATGGGGAACAGAACTAGCCTCCGTTGCCTGAATTTCCTCGCCATTGATGCTACTTATCTCACTATCCAAAGAATAAGAGCTCGATAAGAAACCCTCTTCTCCACTTCCTAAATCGATAGTATCACTTCCAGTTAACCCTCTTACAAAAATATGTTCTACATCATCCTCCTTCACATGCAAGGGATCTTTCACATATACCAGTTTCTCCAACGGACTTTCACAACACGAGCAATCTTCTCCTCCGATCATAGAAGAATCCTCAATCTTCATGATAATTAACCTAGCCAGTCAGTCAATAACCTGAAACAAAAAGTTTGCTTCTATCCCAGTGATCTACAATATCGTTATTTCACCAAATAATAGAGTGTCCATCACAGATATGCGGAGATTTGATCTCTGTGCTGTTCCCTCAACTGAAACCCTTTTCCCCATAATGATCAATCAACCATCCACACCATCCAAAACTCGAGCATGCTCCCCCGCTTGCCCACAAGGCTCTATTACACAGACACACACACACACTCTCTTTTTCGGATGAACAAAAAGTAATTAATTTTCCGGCGTCAAAAATTTCTTCAACAACTAGTTTCTGAAACCAGAATTGATTGCCAAACACGTAAACGACACCAGTTGACCAAATCCACAATCTCACTTACACTGAACACAGCAATGGCTGATTGAACAGAAAGTAGTTAATTATCCGGTGACAGTGAATTATTCCTCACTTCTGTTTTTCGGGTTGCGAAACTACACAGCATAAAACAAAATGTATACATTGAATCAATCACCCCAAAGAAACAATCTTTTTTCCCAGAATCACATGAATAATCAACTACTGGAGCAATCAGTAAAACCCTTAATGTTGCAATATCAAAATTCACCAACTTGTGATTCAAAAAAGGATTTTCACAAGAACCCAGAAAACTATAACAACACAACTGAACATAATAAATTAAAGCGTCAGTCTTTCGTAAAACGGTTTTACAATAAAACATACTTCGTAGTTATTTTAGTGGGTTATTTAATACTCGTGTTTATACAAGAATTATTGTAACCTAAAAGCAGAAAAGAAGTAATCTTAAACAATAAAGCAGTAAAAAGAGTCATGAAAAGGGAATTGTTGATGAGTAACAGAAAAAGGGGAATTCAGAAATCACAAGAATTTCCACTTGAGTATATATAATAAATACTAAAAATTGAAGAAAAAAGAGAGATTTGTACCCAGATCTGAGGATATGTTTCTTTGCTTCACTGACTTGATTTGTTTTGTTTTGTTTTGTTTTGTCTCTAAAAAGTAGTAGAAAATGGTTGTTAGTGTTGTTGTTGAGTTTGTTTTTAACCCAAATTAAAACAAACAAAAAATGTTGTAGTTAAGGGGTCACTTGAACTACTTCAACAATAAAATCAACTCCAAAAATAGTGATTGTTACCTATATAAATTTAAAAGCCAAAATAAAATCATACCAAAGTAATTGGAATCCGTTTTTAAAATAATGCTGAAAAAATAAAAATTTATCGTTTTGGGTTGGTCTAAAAACTATTTATCGTTTTGGTGTCCACGTAGGCTCGGGTTTTGCAAGTCAATATCGAGGCTAAGACACGCCATTGCCAATGGCGTGTCTTCAATGAACATATGAGGCTTAATTCAACAAAATGTGAACACATAGACACGCCATTCCGAATGGCGTGTTTCCTTCATTAGACACGCCATTGCGAATGGCGTGTCTATTCAGCTTAATTTTTTGGCCCAAAGCAGAAACATCAGCAAAAACTTATGCATTAGACACGTCATTCGCATTGGCGTGTCTATTGATGAAGACACGCCAATCCGAATGGCGTGTCTAATGTATAAGTTTTTGCTGAATAAAATCAGACATACGGCTAAACACATTCTCATTCTATTTCAAACACTTCCTCCCTCTACCTCTAAAATCCGAAACCTTCATCTCATCTCAAACACTTCATCTCATCTCAAGCCATCTCACAATTCATCTCCGACGTATCTCTCACCTCTTCTCTTTCAATTATTAATTGAAATTCCTAATTAGCAAGGTAATTCATCTTCTTTCAATTTTTGTAGTTATTTGTTTAGATTTATGCAAATTTCTGTTTTAATTGATTTAAATGTTGTTAATTTTGTTGTTATTGTTGTTTTTGTGCTTAAATCAAGTTCTTGTATAGAAATTTATGCCATTGCTTGAAAAACCCCAAATCTTCAAACCCTAGATTAGTGTTTTGGGTATAATTTCGGTTTAGCTATGTCTTTCTTGTTTAAAAAACGCAATTGAAGCTACTATATAGAAGTTTATGCCATTGTTGTTAATTTTGTTGTGATTATATAGAAATTTGTGGTTTCGGTAAAATTATGTTTAGTTATGTGTTTTGGGAATAATTGAACAACTAATTGCTGATTTATACTAAATGGGTTGCATTTTTGTTGTATAGAATGGAAATTTGTGATTATCCTCTTATGTGTTATTGGGATGGAGAGGTAGTTGATCAAAATGGGTATGTTTGCTATAAAGGAGGGAATCAATGTTTTATTTTAGCTAGTACAAAGATGACATATTTGGAATTAATTGAAGAAATATATAAGGGAATTGACATTCAAAGTATGAGTAGTCAATTGAATGTGAAAATGAAATTTCCAAGTTCCGGGTGTTTTAAAGTTGTACCACTTAATTGTGAGGGATCCTTTAAAGCATTATGGGCAAGTGTTCGTCATTCAAATGCTCCGTCAATGGACATATTTGTTGAAGTTTCCACAAGCCAAATTGTGACCCCTACACCAACTATTCCTCTTAGGCTAGATGATGTTGCTCAATTTGTATCTCTTCAGGCTAATGATATAAATGAGGGGGAATTTGATGGGAACTTAGAGGGTGATGAGTTTGATGAGGAGTTCGCCACACTTGATGAGAATTTGATAGTAATTGAGGAAGATGGTGATGATGATCTTGTTTTTGCTAGTGCACCAATTGTTGAGTTTAATAAGGTTGATCCATTAGATGAGGATGAATTGAATAGTTGGAAAACATGGGAGAGTATGGTTCGATATGAAAAAGGGAAAGAGTTTGCCGTTGGACAAGTCTTCACAAACAAAGCTTCAATAAGTGATGAGGTGACATTTTATAGTGTTCAAGCAAATCAATTTTTCAAGGTTGCCGAATCAAAGCCTGACACTGTCACTTATAAATGTGGTCGATCTCCTAGCCCTTGCAATTGGCGGTTAAGAGCGACAAGAAAAGACCCTTATTCTCAAGCATTTACAATTGTCACATACAAAGGTCCTCATGACTCTTCGTGTGTTGGTGACATGGTTCCTCGAGACCACTTTAATTTGAAACGAGCTTTCATAAGTCATTTGATTCGTAACTATGTTGAGGGGGATTGGGGATATAAGGTGATGTCTGTTGTTGAAGTCATTTTAGATAAGTTTGGTTACAAAATATCATATGCCAAAGCTTGGAATGCAAAACAAAGAGCAATTGGGGATATTTTCGGTGATTGGGATGCATCGTATGAGATGTTACCTCGTTTCATGCAAGGGCATAATAAAAAAACTTAGGATTCTGAACCCTTAGGGTTCAGAATTATTAGCTTTAATCTTCCTTTAGTTTTCTAAACTTTATCTTTGGTTTGCATTCGGGTTTATCGACGTAGGATTTGTTCTTTACGCCGGATTTGCTAAGATTGTAAACTCCTTTCTTCTTTTCTCTCTTTCTTAATCTTAGTCTTAATTACTGTTTCTCTTTCTTAATTACTGTTGCGTTATTGTTCATGCTTCTTAATTACGGTTTTATTATGTCTTATGTCATATGTTTAATCGTCTTAGTTAGCATCGTTCATAACATGAGTAGCTAATTCTCTTGTATGTTGGGATGAGGGAAACTGTAGTAAAGGCATGTTAGGATAGATTAGTTTAGCTAGTCGTGAGAATCAATCTTTGCAATTTAATTGAGGTTTAGTCGAATGAGTGCACGCAGGAGACTAGACTAGGTAGTTAACCCCGACCTGGATCGAGAGATTGGAAGGGAAGGCTTGCTTAGAATTGATAGGTGACTCCTAAGAGGACGAGAGTTAATTAGGAAAATCCCTAGGGCGGTTTGAGACCGAGAGGAGAAAACCATTGCTCTTCTCATTAAAAGATTGACTGACTTAGTTAGCCTGTAGATGCCGATACTTCAGTAGACCGAATCCTAACATATTCTTTCTCTATCTTTATTTCTCTTCCTTTAATCTTTTTAGTTTAGTATAAACCTTTTCAAACCCCCATAGATTGTTACTGGCAGAATTAGATTTCAGTTAATTAGTTTCCTCCCTGTGGAGATCGACCCTACTTCCGCTATCTTCTTAGTTAGTTGACTTAGGTTTTATTTTTGGTGTATAACGACCACATCAAATTTTGGGCCATGAGAGTTAACAATTCCCAAGGGAATTTTGTTAAACTTACATTGTATTTTACGTATTCATTTTAATTAACAATTTTATTATTTATGTTAAACTAACAATTATTTTACATGTGCAGGATCAATGGAGTACCGTCTGCAACCAGGACCAGTCAACCCGGAAGTTCTCACACAACAAGAAACCCACCGGAGCAAGGCAATATGGGACGGGGACGACAAGGGTTCCCTCAGATGTAGGTCACACTTAGCTATGCACAAGGGGTTTTTGGTAAGTGATCGTGTAGTTGACTTCATTAGGGAGTCTCAGTTTTACTTTATCCATAGGGTAGTAGGTTTAAAATTTAATGTAGATTTCATAACTGCTTTGGTTGAGAGATGGAGACCAGAGACCCATACCTTTCATTTGACCGTTGGTGAGGCTACTGTGACATTGCAAGATGTGCAAGTGTTGTTGGGATTACGGATTAGAGGAGATGTTGTTACTGGGTCAGCCGCGTGTAATTGGAGAGCATTGATATATGAACTGTTAGGTCAAACACCGGGGGAAGAGGATCTTAAAGGGGCTTCTTTGAGGATTGGTTGGTTGACAGAAAATTTTAGTGGTCTTCCGGAACAAGCAAACGAACAAGTTCTACATCAATATGTAAGAGCTTATTTGCTTATTTTAATGGCAACTGTGATGTTCCCGGACAAGAGTGGCAATGATATTCAAGTTGTATATTTGCCTTTGTTGAGAGATTTAGATGCCATTGATGATTTCTCTTGGGGTAGTGCGGTTCTTGCCACTCTATATCGTAACTTATGTAGGTCAAGCAACATGAAGGCAAGAGATATAGGAGGCCCTCTTATTTTATTACAACTGTGGGCATGGGAGCGGATTACGATTGCTCGACCTATAGTCACGGGCCCCGAAAACCCACCCCTTATTCAAGGACCATATCCATTAGGTTCACAACATCAACTACGAGTTGATTCGTTGGGTCGTAGGTGGTTGAGCGTGCATCGTAGGAGGCCTCAAGGCACAACCATAACCACTCTACTCGGGTATAGGGATGCTTTAGATAACATGCGTCCCGATCAATTTGTATGGCAACCTTACCCCCAAGCCATCTTCTCTTTTTTGCCTGAAGCTTGTTATAATGACTCGGGTGAGTGGTGTGTGGTATCCCCTATGATTTGTTTCGATATTGTTGAGTGGCATTTGCCTAATAGGGTCGCTCGTCAATTTGGGTGGAAACAAAATATCCCTGAACCTGCTGATACCGAACCCAAGTTGCATAAAATGGATAAAAGGGGTGCTCATTCAAGGAATTGGGCGGAATATCATTCAGCATACCTAGCTATGTGGTTTAGGAGGTACCAATTTAGGTTCATTGGTGTTGAGGATAACAGTGACATGGGCTACAATGACCCTTACATGGTTTGGTACCGGGATCGAACTCGCCGATTCATCAGTCCTACCTTCCAACAAGCTTACCAAGCACCGTTAGGAGCCACTGCTTATCTTGTAAGTTTTACTAATATGAATCGTTATTAATATTTAAAATCTTTCATAAATTATTATTTTTTAACACTGACAATTTTTTTCAGGCTCATGGGTTTGCCGAAGTCCATAGGACATGCAATACGGAGATACAAGCGATGCCTCAAGAGGTGCCCCCTCATTACCGTAACATCATGTCTAACATCCGGGACAACACTTCCCAATCTCTTGAACATGTTGGGTATTCACATCTTCTTCAACAATTTCACCAACCGACGCAAGAAACCCAAGTGGAGGAACAACATGAAGAAAGGGGAGATGGTTCGACAATGCAAGAGTCAACAACGGAAGACGATGAGACCTTGCAAGTGTTCAGGCGACGGTCAAGGCGCACCAATACTTCAATGTCGCCAATCAATGAACAAGGAACCCCGGAGCCTTCAAAGGCAAAAAAGATTTGGTCTCGTCTTCCTGGGAAAAAGAAGACATGAAGCAGTTTTAATATTTTTTAGGACGTGTAATCGATATTTTAGTAACTAGACTAAGCTCGAAACCCCTTGTGCCGCTTCTATGTGTGTGAAAACTATTTTAAATCTTATGAAAACAATGTTCCGGGTCAAAATTGCGTAATCTTTTATTGTTGCTTATGAAGGTAAATAGAGTGAGTGACTAAGTACCAAAACTTTAAAAAAAAATATCACTGCCAAGACACGCCATTGGCAATGGCGTGTCTCCATCAATAGACACGCCAATCCTAATGGCGTGTCTAACTAATGTCATATGGCAACACCTTCTGTATTTTCAAAAAACATCAATGTTAAAGACACGCCAATCCGAATGGCGTCTCTTCTTCTACAGACACGCCAATGCGAATGGCGTGTCTAATGCTTATATTTTTGCTTATGTTTCTGCTTTGGGCCAAAAAATTGAGCTGAATAGACACGCCAATGGCAATGGCGTGTCTTAGCCTCGATATTGACTCGCAAAACCCGAGCCTACGTGGACACCAAAACGATAAATAGTTTTTAGACCAACCCAAAACGATAAATTTTTATTTTTTCAGCATTATTTTAAAAACGGATTCAAGTAATTGTTGGTTGGTTACATGGCCCCATTGTATAATGTCTTGTGGCCTTGTTGTTGTGGGTGTCCTTTTTGGTTGATATATATTGACTTGGATGATTTTGTTCTATTCGTTAGGGGTGAGCAAGATTAGGTCTCGAATTGATCATTTGGTCCGGACTGAATCTAGACCGGATTCAATCCGGTTCGGTTCTCGGTTCATACTTTCGGTTTTCAGTCCAATCATCGGTCCACACTTTTTGGAAGTTTTGATTTTTGGTCCGGTCCAATTCAAGGCCGGTTAATTTCAGTTCGGGACGAGTGTATCGAAGTTTATATGTTATATACTTATATGATTCAATTTCACAATTTTATAAAGTAATCAAGTATTTTATTTTCAAAACAATATTGTAAACTAAATAGTTGTGATTACTTACGTGTCGGTCAGGTCGGGTGATTTCAGTCGGGTGATTTCCGGCCAGGTCAATTATGAGTCCAACAAATCTCGGATCAATTTTGGCCTCAAGTCGTACTTGGATCCTCCAATTCGAATCAATTTCGAGCCTCGAGTAAGTGGTATTGGGTGGAATGACTGAATCATTCGGGATGGGTTGATTTTGTTAAGGGTAGGTACAAACATCTTGTAAGCATTAGGTCTATGTTATGTGCATATTAATTACTCATACTACTGTAATTTGATTGCTCTAAAGAGAAACTTATGAAATTATATCCGACAATTAGCTGATGAATGATTTTAAGCAAAATTAATGAGCCCCCCAAATGTACAAAATATTCACACTTATGAGTTATGATGGACAAACTAAATGAGATGTCAAACCCTAAACTACACGTTTCTTGAGTTTTTGTTTGTGTTTCAAGTCATCTTTAGAGGGCTGCTGAGATTTCCATTCTTTTATACCAGCAAGCAATGTCATGTTTGGTGTTAGATCAAGATGCTCCAATTTGTACTTAGTAACCGGTGATTCGTCGCTTTTTTCTAGCCATGCTTCTATCGCTTTACGTTCATACGTGAATCCGTCCGCCGCTATGTGTGGATCTTCCATAATTTCCTGCATTCAAATGCACAAGTTCAGGAAGTGCATAAAGTTGAATGCTATGATTACCCTACATGAACCCGACATGGATGATACATTTGTCGGGTCGATTGTATACCCGTGTCTGACTTTTGAGCGTCGGCCACGCGTACTACATTAATAAGAGTCAAATAAATGAAACTCACATAAAGAATGGGACAGAAGTAATAGCTGGGAGCAAACTTGCTGTGTTTTTCTAACTTCATATTAGCATCAGCAATGTCTGCAAGTCTCTTAAGTGAAGGCAAAACAACTTTCTCAAGATCCGGTCTATCCCGACATCTTAACTTACAGCATTCCATAGCGATATTAATCAATTCTTCCGACTCTTCTAATGGCCAATCTTTGATAGAGCTATCCAGCATTTTCCCCAGGGACTTATTTGCAATACCATTCTCCATGACTAGCAGTAGCCCATTTGGGTGTCGGCCGGTTAGCAGCTGGAGAAGTATAATCCCGAATGAATATAGATCGGATTTGGGCCGGATTGTACCGGTTCTCTGATACTCTGGGTCCATATAGTACAGAGTCCCAGCAAGTAAGGATGTCCCGAACATTGTTACTGAGTCAGGTGCGGTTTCTGGTAATAAGGCAGCTAACCCGACATCACTGATTTTGCCAACATAGTGTCTTCCTAGTAAGATGCTTCCAGGGTTTAGATCCCTGTGAACAATTGGTGTTGGTTTGTTGCTGTGTAAGAATGCTAGGCCACAAGCTATTTCGAAAGCTATTCGAAAACGTGCAAACCAAGGGAGGGGTTCTCGTCCGTTGTGACGAAAAATGTGTTGTTCTAGGCTCCCATTTTCCATGTACTCGTATACTAGGCACCCGATTTCAGCGCATACACCTAGGAGTAGCACGATGTTTGGATGGTGCAATTGGCTTAAGATTTTGACCTGATTCAAATACATAGCAAAAGAAGAAAGTAACCATTAGTCGATTTGGAATGAAAACTATTTGAAACTACGGTTTGAGCAACCAAATTGAACCAGACTAGTAAAACGCGTTGGTCTTGGTTTGCAATGGAAAAAACCAGTCGGTTTAATCATGACGAGCATATGTTTGCTCTAATTGGTCTAAACCCAAAAGTTTCCGTAATGTACTCCATGTGAACGGAAGACGTTATTCAGGTGGAGTACCACATTGAAGAGGTCCATTAATAAGCTTAAATGACTAATGTTTAAAGGGATTGAAAGTATAGTCAAGTGCACTTTCTCTTTTGGAATCCCCTAATAAGAACTCCATAGTTAAGCGTGTTTGATAAACCAAGGACAATAGCAGGTTTTCCGCTTTGCAACAAAATGTGCTCAACGCTAATACTCAGTACAAGAGGGATGTACATAACTACATACCTCTTTCAGAAACTCCTCCTTTTTGTCAATAGCATCGCTCTGAAGAACCTTAATAGCAACTGGTGTATGATCGAGAAACCCTTTGTAAACTTTTCCATAGCTCCCTTCACCAATAACCTTACTCTCTGAAAAACAATCTGTGGCTTCCCTAATCTCATCCACTGTGTACTGTCGACTACGTTTATCTTTTGAAATGAGCTCCTCCACAACTCTCTGTCTCCCTTCCGACTCTTTCAGGGCGATTAGCTCTGCCTTTTGCCTTTCATTACACTCTTTCGCCAGTAAATGTTTTGCTTTCTTAACTTCTTGTACAGCTTTTAAATGCTTCCTTTTCTCCTGGTTTGCAGCTTTCCTCATTGTTTCTTCTCGTTCCGTAGCTGCATTTACTTTCTCAACTTCTTCTACACATTCTGCGGAAAGTATGTTAACCTGAAAAACGTCGAGTTTGCAATCAATCATTCCATTTCCAATACAATTACAACTCTTTCGCTTTTAAGATATAATGGGATAACCTGTTTACACAATTTAGGCATTTACCTCCTCCTGAGCATGAAGAAGATTATCCCGAGCCAAACTATACATAGCCTTGGTCGTATCTAACTCAACGCGCAGTTGATGTACTTCGTTGTCCACGACAAACTGCCAACATATAAGACACAAATTGAAACATTAGAGCAACTCCAATGGTTCAATAAAAAGGACTTGCTTGCAATTTTACAAGTAAAAAAAATCTATTTCTGAAAAATAATCATGTTTTTGGCCTAAAAAGAAAATGTCGAGTTTTGTTGTCAAAGTAAAAGTAGTGTCGAAATAACATAGATTGAAACCGACCTGCTGAACAGTCGTTTGAGCCTTGGTGGATGGAATCTTCTTGTCAGGAGTATGCTTTTCAGCATCAAAATCGCCTTCAAGACTAAAGTTTTGATGGGTATCCGACAAAGAGATTGATCGTGTCAATTCGGACCAGGAAGAGACGGGGGTAACAACACTTGTGGTATCAGTTGAGAAGGAAGAGTAGACAGGTGTGTGACTAGCACTAGTGTGATCAGTTGAGAATGAAGAGTACAAAGGAGTTTGACTTAAACTTGATGCTGAACTGTAAGTTTCACTTAGTATTGTGTGTTTATCTGTTAACACATCTGCAGGTTTCACATTTATGTAACATGGTTATTCACAGAACGTATGGAAATGAAATGAATGGAAAACGCAAAGAATCGTAGCGAATGTAACACTAAACGCACCGTTTGAGGGCATTGAACTAGCTAGCCTTTTCTTCACTTTTCTTTTGTGTACAATGTATACATCACTATTGCTCCCTGCACTCTTCATCACCGTTTCTGCTACTCGTTTCGTTTTTGTTTTCCTGACATCAAGGACATAAAAACTAGTATGAAACGCATGCAATTGCCATGGGATGAACGTAATAAACGTGACACATCTCGAACCAAATAATCCATTTGCCATACTTAAGTACAAGCTACTACTTATGTGACTTGACCTCACACGTACCCAATACAACGATACTTGACTTGAGTGAGGGAAAAATGGTTTTTTGTCAAACACAATATTTAATAAAAAAAAAATTGTCAAACACAACCTCTCATAATTTTCTTTTGTAAAACACAACCTTTTGGAAAATAAAAAAAAAGGTTATGTTGAATATAACATACACAAACAAGAAAAAAAAGTGTGGTACCTCCAAAACGGTAGTGACGATGAAGAACCAATGACTAAACTTTTAACACCAGACTGACTAATATATTCTACAAGTGCGGCCGAAACGTCGTCGTTTTCAAGAAGCAAGGTCTCAAACACCAACTGCATGCACCAAACATAATAATGTTGTTAATAAGAAGAACATAACATTAAATAATGTAAATAACGAAATTAATGTTAAAAATTTATAGGAGAACACAAAATCTCATTGAAGACGGCATATCCAGTGGTGGAGCTGGGGTGGGGGTAGCGGGGGCGCTCGCCCCCCGGCGGTTGAAATTCTCGGAATTTTAGTTAAGTTTTTCGAATTTTTTTCAAATGTAGCTTGTGTAATTAGTCATTCAACCCCCTCCAAATTTTTCGCCCCCCATGTTCAAATCCTGGCTCTGCAGTATATCCGTCTTTAATAAAGATGGAACGGGTTGCCTCTCAAAATTAGGAGATAAGTGGGAGGGCAAATGGAAACCCATCTAGTTTCCCACCAGCCTTTTTGTAAAAGGCAATTCAATCTGTTTTCAATGAAGACAGTCATGCCCATCTTTCATGAGACTTGCTTATATAAAAACGTGTATATTACCCCGGGAAGTTTATGAAGAGTGGTATAATGAATGAATATTTGTTGAACCCTTTCTTTTACGTCCTTTATGTAGTTTGCCGCTCCATATGCATCTATGTCCTTGATTGCCACACGATCTCCGGCTGTAAGTTTGTTCAAACAAAGCATTTCTTCAACGTATAAGTACGTCAAGCTAATCCGTATAAAACTTTTTGCAGAACCATTTTATAGTAAACCGTGATCATTACTTATCATAAAATTATTACATTTTAGCTATCGTAAACTTCTGAAATACAATCATCGTATACAATAACTATTAGAATAGATATTAAAAATATCGGCCCAAAGACTTCGACACAAGGTTAAAAGATGATTGACATAATCATAAATAATTCGGTCAAAATTTGGACTCCCCACGAGTTGAAATTTATTTATTACTAAAGATTTGCCAACTTACCACAATATTTGACATAGACGGATAGACCTATCACTTTTACTTCAATTTATTAAGACAAAAGAAAAAGGAATAAAAGTTTCGCCATCTTTTACCATTTTATTAGTATATCTATATGGACCCTATATATATATTTTTTTTTTTTGCAAGAAAGTTATACTCATTTGTATTCATCCATATAGGGAAAAAAACAATGAGATGGACCCTATATATTATATTACGTATACGGTTATTAATTGTTGATATTATAAGAGTATAAGGGAACAAAAAATTTCATATCTAACCAACTATTATCTCGCTATAAATATGAACTTTTTATCGTAAGAAGGAAATTTTATTGAAAAAAAGAAAGAAAGAAAAGGAGATGTATTTGTATGACATTATTTCATGTAATGTAGCCTAACAAATATTATTTCATAGGCAATCAATGCCAAAAATATAATTATATTTTTATTTATAGCCTAACAAAGAAAAGGAAATTTTATATAGTTTATATAGTCTTTAATGTTTAAATAGATGAACTTGAAAACCTTACAATAAAACTCGTAATCTTAAATCAAACTCAAATAATTTTATTATAAAGCTCAAAAGCTAAACTATCAGTTGTACTACAGCCGGTGGTATAATCTATAGACTGAATGAATGGTATGTAATTCTATTTACATGATGTAGAAAATCAAATTCCAACCTTTCTACTTTTCACCATTATTACTTCTCTATAAATTAAAGTTCTAAAAATGAAAAATAATCCGATTTCCATACAATATTAATAAATAAACAAATAAAAAGAGGAAAAAAACTTACATGGTGTAGGAATATGGGTAATGGTAGGCATAACATGAACCAACACAAAACGACTAGCTTGTGGCAACAGATTCTCAACTGCCCAGCTCAACGCCCTTTTGCTTCCGCTACCTCGCCCGGCCCCACCGATATTCACGGCCACCGCTATCGTCGTTGCCATCACCTCCCCTCCCCTTCCGACGTGCCAAACTCCAGCAAATTGTTTTTTCTAAGAGGGCACACGTAACAAAACTTTGTTATTTACTGCAATCTTTTTTTTTTTTTTTTATGCAAAGGGAGTTTTATAGTTTTATAGAACAAAATTAAGAAATGGTAAGAAACATGTAATTTTAAGAAGGTTAGACCATTTAGTTGCTAAATGTTGGTGGTCCAATATATTTATTATTTTGAGTTCAATTTGTCTTCATTAAGGTCAAGTTGTGATTATGTTATATAATTATATCTCATATTATGTTACATTTAGGCCATTAATTCAGGGTATTTTTCTGTTAATTAAGGACAAGTAGCATTTTTCTTATATTTGAGATTTTTAGTGCATTCGGCATGCGAGCTGTATCTGAAAATAAATTGACTTTGTGTTTTTATTTTGCATTTTAATTAATTTATTAATTTATTTATTGATGAATATCGGTTGACTTTCTTAATTTGAGGCTGATATTGTGTTATTGTCGAATCTATTTTTTTTTTTTGGTTAAGAGATTGTTGATGAATCTATTTGGTTGACTTTGGCTATGAAACGTTTTTTAAAAATAAAAAACAAGTTAACATTTTTAGTTTTTTACTCTAAAGAAAAAAACTTAACTAGTTACTGACGAACTTAACTGATGAAAATCAAAATATTTCTTAAAGATGAAGAAACCTTTTACACAAATGAACTCAAATTTTTATATGGAGAGATTTCCTTATTGGGAGGAATTTTTTACTAACCTTTTACAC
>JAIUZE010021502.1:0-23372 GCA_022085475.1 Heliosperma pusillum | reverse complement strand
TGCTCTTATCCTTACTTGGTGGTAGCCCTGCCTTAGATCAATCTTTGTGAATACTTGAGCCCCACTCAACTCATCCAGAATATCATTAAGTCTAAGTATGGGGAACCTATAATTAATGTTAATGTTGTTGATGGCCCTTGATAAGCATTTAATTAGTCACATTTTTCCATTCATTTTCATCCCTATTTTGGTCCGTTTACACGGATATGCGTGTCTTTAATTGCATTTTGCTTCCCGATTTCCCGTGCTATGAATGTCGATCTCAATTTGCAGGAATTAAGGCGGAAACGAAGAAATCGGTGCATAAAGACCTTGCATGAGTCGAGATTTGGAAATGAGAAGAAGAATGAAATGAGGAGTCTTCAGGTGGCGCAGGCCGGCCCTCTGACCGGCGGCCGGCCACCCGGCCTAGACTACAATCCCACAAAGGAAAGAAGAAGAGAAGGGGAAGAAATGGCCCAGGTAGCGCCGGCCAGTCACCCGGCGGCCGGTCGCCTACCCGGCTTGCACTACATCAGTAAGCTCATGAGAATGAAAAGGTGTTCTAGGCCGGTGGGAGGCCGGCGGCCGGGCACCCGGCCGGGACCCCCTATTTCATACTTAGAAGAACTTTGAAGACGTGAAAAATGAAGACACTGATGTGCTCCCGGCCGGTCAGAGGGCCGGCGGCCGGTCGACCGGCCAGGAACGCAACTTTGCATTTCGCCAAATCTTCTATTTTCTTTCTTAATTTTCGAGATACCTATATATACCCTTCCCCTAATATTTTGTAAGCAGCTTTTCATTATCTCTTAGCACAAAACCCTAGATAATTTGTAACCTCTATTACTCATTAATTACTCTCTTAATCGTTCCCTAATTAAGTTTAATTTCTCAAATTCAAGTTAGTAGATCTAGTCTTTCTTAGGAGAACTATCATAGTTTGGGTTTGTATTGAAGATTTTACGTGAAGACATTCCCCCTATTCATTAATACAAGCTCTGTTGGTATACATTTCTCATCTTTTTGCTATTTATGCAATTTATTTTCATTTATAGTTTATTGTTTATCATTTGATAGTTATAATTATTCATTTCCTTAGCATGATGTTCATTTCATTATTCCTTGCCTTTAGTTGTTTGATTTCCCTTAGCATGAGTGAGTAGTTTCCCTCTAGGGTTTAGGGGGAGCCTAAGGGAGGATTATGTGGGATAATTAGTTGGGTAATTAGTAGACTTGTGGTAATAATTTTGGTATTACCCATATGCACACTAGGTGTTTGATGAAATGTGTAAACGAAAGTTGCCCACTTTATCAAGTATCGTTTGATTATCTCTTAAGCGACGGTGGTAGAGATGATTAGACTAGTGTTTATATGAGTGATTTGAGACAAATGCGATGGCTTTGTTGATGATTATTAATTGTTGAGACATTAGCAATTAATTCTACTTGAATTTATTACCCATTTGCTAATTATTAGACTAACCCATTAATCCCCCTAAGGTGAACCCTTTACCTTAGTTTTCCCTTAATTGTCTTTACCTTGTTATTTAGCGATTACTTGCTTTTTCTAGTTTTTAGTTGATCTTCCCACCCAACCTTTGTTAGGCTAGAATAGGACTCGATCGAACTTGTAGTTGACCCCTCCATCCTCGTGGTTTCGACCCCTTTATACTACTTATATAGGGTTTATTTTTTATGTTTGTTTTGACGACGAAATGCTCATCAAATGGCGCCGTTGCCAGGGATGGCGTAAGGAAACTCGTAGTTTGTTTTGTGTCTTAGATTTAGCCAAGTTACTTGTTGTTTTTGTTGGTATTTAGTTGTTAGATTATTTGTAGAGTGCCTTGCATTATTGTCTTTCCCTAGTGTGCCCAAAAACACACTAGGAGTCTAACTTGTTTTTGAGTTTCTTTGAGTGCATGCCTAGGGGTGAAGGGTTGTTCTTTAGCCATCCGGAGCCCGAAAGGTTGTTTAGGACTCTACGAGCTAATACACTTGCTCGGGTTAGGAATTCAAGAACGGTTAGCCGTCAACAAGACAATACTTCTATTGATTCTACATCCACTCCAACAACCGATCACCCACAAAACGACATCCTTGAACCCATATTCGAAAATCCCTTCTACAATACACTACAAAATACACCACCAAATTCACCACATACAATACCTCAACAACAAAATCAACCACAAATGACGACTTTAAGTGACCGTAACCGACCCAATCATGATGATACCCAATCTCCTATCAATTTCGGTGTCTTGGCCCCAAGTAACTTTGAGATTCACCCGGCTCAAATGAGTTCAATTGAGCGGGATAGCTTTGGAGGCCTTCCCGATTAAGATGCTCATGCCCACTTGAGGAAATTCAAAAGTAGAGTGGCAATCATGAAGAGGAATGGTGTACCCGAAGAAACCCTTTGTCTAATGTTGTTCCCATTTTCTCTTAAAGACCGGGCGGAGAGGTGGTTGAATAACCATGCTCCAAACACTTTTACTACTTGGGATGCCCTAGCTAAGGAGTTTCTAAGCAGGTACTACCCCGCCTCCAAAACGGCGATGCTAAGGAATGAGATAACAACCTTCCAACAAGAGGATGGAGAGTCCTTGGGAGAGGCATGGGATCGATTCATTGATCTACTTGCCCGTTGCCCTCATCATGGCATAGCGGATTGGTATGTCACTCAAACATTCTATCAAACTCTTCTCCCTCAAACCTAGGCTATGGTGAATGCTTCCGCGGGGGGGAGTTTCGATCATTTGAATGACCAACAAGGGGCGGCATTGATTAAGAAA
The DNA here is from genome assembly GCA_022085475.1 of Heliosperma pusillum. Taxonomy (NCBI): domain Eukaryota; kingdom Viridiplantae; phylum Streptophyta; class Magnoliopsida; order Caryophyllales; family Caryophyllaceae; genus Heliosperma; species Heliosperma pusillum. The sequence continues at coordinate 20,595 of JAIUZE010021502.1, read as the reverse complement.
ATGGTTGAGTCGGAGTCTAGCTATGGTACTAGAGGAAATAGCTTGAGGAGGAGTTCTAAATACCCAAGTGAGAACTTTTCAAATGCGGATACCAATGCCAAGATTGATTTGCTCACACAAACTTTTACTAAGGGTTTTGCCGAGCTTCAAAAGGCTCAAAACCAAAGTCAAGGCCATCATGTGAATGAAGCTAGTGGGTCTTATGCACCTCCTATGGTGGAAGCTTATCAAACCCCTACTTGTGAAATTTGCAATGGGTATGGACACACCTTTGAAGTTTGTGGAAATAATGTATCTTATAACAATGAAGGAGGAAATGACTATCAACATGTGAATGCATTTCAAGGAGTCAACAACAACCCACGACCCTCAAGGCCTCCATTCCAAAGTCAAGGAGCTTACAACCCAAATTCCAATTTCTATCATCCAAGTTCGAAATTTCACCCAAACATGAGTTACAAAAGCCAAAATGTGTTAAACCCTCAACACACACAAGCTCAACCTTCCAACCCTCCGGGTTTTTCCCAACCTAGAGGGGGAGGTCAATTTTCAAGAGGAAACTATAACAATCAATTCAACAACTCACAACAAGGCCAAGGATCCAACCAATCCCAAAACCAATACTTCAATGATCAAGGTTACAATAACCAAGGTAACTTCCAAAACCAAGGTAATTGGAATCAAAGTCAAGGAAATTGGAACCAAAACCAAGGGAACCCAAACTTCAATAACCAAGGCCAAGGAAATTTTTACCAAGGCAACCAAAACAATCAAGCAAGTCAAGGGGTTCCCGATCAATCTTTCCAAGGCCAAGGGTCAAATTTCAACAACAATCAAGGGTCAAATTTCAATGGTCAAGGTTCAAGGGGGCAACAAGGAAATTTCAATAACAACCAACAAGGAAACTTTAACAACCAAAAAAGCAACAACCAAGGTTCAAGTAGTCGAAATGACTATGCATTTTCCCTCCCTTTAACAAACCAACCTCACCAAGACAATGAACCTTCTATGAGTGATGTTTTGCAACTAGTCAAAAACATGGAGATCCAAAACAACTTGGCCTTGCAAAATGTCACAAATGCTCACAAGAAAGAGGTGAGAGAATTGGAAGTTAGGTTAGCTTCTCAACTTTGAACAATCCTCAAAGGCCTCCGGGAGGTCTACTTGCTCAAGGGAAAAGCTCCAAGGATGCTTCATCAAGTCACCAAGCATGTGCGGTGACTTTGAGGAGTGGACTTGTGCTCGATAACCCCTACATGGATATGATGAATGATGAAATTCTAAATGAAGAGCATGTTGAGGAGGGTGATGAAACCGAAGAGCCCATTATGACTCCTACCTTGGAGTTAAAAGATGATGGCAAGGGTGAAGATGATCAACCCAAAGAGGGAGAAGATAGGTATATCGAAATTATGCCTTATGAGGAGGAGATGATCAAGGATGCCGATGATGAAGGAGTAGAGGTACAACCAATAGCAAGAGCAAAGGTAACCAAGAAAACTCCAATTCCAAAGGTATCTTCTAGTTCTCCACTTGTTGTTTCCGATATCCCCTACCCCTCTAGAGCATTGAAAACTAAGGAAAACTTCAAGTTCACCCAATTTAGAAAAATGCTTGAGGGACTTGAAGTGACCTTACCTTTCACCGATGTTATACTAAACATGCCCACATACTCAAAATTTCTAAAAGACATCTTGACTCACAAGAGGACTTTGGGTACCCAAGCTGTTATGATTATGGAGGCGGAGTGTAGTGCTCTCCTCATTAATCCTAACTCTTTCAAAATGCCAAAAAAGCTTGGGGACCCCGGAAGTTTCTCTATCCCTTGTGTTGTAGGGGGAGTCATGATTTCAAGGGCATTATGTGACAATGGTGCAAGTGTAAGTGTCATTCCCTTAACTATTGCTAAAAGGATTGGACTTGATAGTTTAACCCACACTTCTATGACTCTACAACTAGCGGATAGGTCCGTTAAGCAACCTTTGGGTGTGCTTGAGGAAGTACCCGTTAAAGTTGGCAAATTTTTGATCCCCACGGATTTCGTTGTCCTAGATATCCCGGAGGATAGCCACACTCCCATCATCCTCGGTAGGCCCTTTTTGGCTACCGGAGGAGTCCTCATTGATGTGAGGGAAGGGCGGCTAACCTTTAGGGGGGGGAACGAAACCCTTGAATTTAATCTTCCTCATCTAGTGAAGGGACCAATGTTTCACAAAGCTTGCTCGGTAGAAGTCATAGAGGAAGTGGTTGAAAGGGTGCATGAAGAAGAGAAATGTGAAGAAGAAGCTCTACAAGTGGCACTCCATGATGAGGAGATGGGTGATGACCATGAGGTAGATGATGAGCTCTTGAAGAAGGTGGAGGGCCTTCTCCCTCCAAAGGTACAACTAAAGCCCTTACCTCCCTCACTTAAGTACTCTTTTTTAGGTGAGGGAGAGACTTATCCCGTTATCATCAATGCTAATTTGAGTGAAGGCCAAGAACTTGAACTTTTGAAAATCTTGAAAACTCATAGGGGCTCACTAGGATATAGCATTGATGATATCAAAGGTTTAAGTCCTAATCTTTGCATGCATAGAATTGTCTTGGAGGAGGGTAGTAAACCTAAGGTAGATGGGCTACATAGGTTGAACCCTAAGATGGCGGAAGTGATGAAAAATGAGGTGATGAAGTTGTTAGAGGCCGAGATTATCTACCAAATAATCGATAGTTCTTGGGTGAGCCCCGTCCATGTAGTGCCCAAGAGAGGAGGGGTAACTATGGTGGAACAAGAGGATGGGACTCTCTTAGCCTCTAGGCCCATGACCGGGTGGCGGATGTGCATTGATTATCGCAAATTAAATGCCGCCACCCTCAAAGACCACTACCCCATCCCCTTTATTGACCAAATGCTTGAAAGGTTAGCGGGGCATTCTTACTATTCATTTCTAGATGGTTATTCCGGGTTTTTCCAAATCCCCATACACCCGGAAGACCAAGACAAGACCACATTCACTTGTCCCATAGGAGTTTATGCTTATAAGAGGATGCCCTTTGGGCTTTGTAATGCTCCGGGGACGTTCCAAAGATGTATGCAACGGGAGTACATGATCAAGGCAAGGCACAAGCTCAAGACAAGACTCAACATCAACAACATCCAGACAACAACATCATTCAAGGCAACAACAACCATCCAGACAACACCATGACTAGTTATGACAATGTCTTATTCAGTCCAAGTAACCACCACTTCAGGCCAGCAAAGACAACACCACACCAGCCAGAACAAAGCCTAGCCATCCATTTTCCAAGACTAAGCCACAACAACCCACAGCCAACAGCACAACAAAACCAACACAACATTAACAACCCTCAGCCACAAACAGTCAGTCACAGTCTTCCTAAACAGGGTCCATGGAGGTCTCACACATTCAAACAAGCCTAACCAACTATCAACCTAAGTCCTAGGGAGGGTCCTCTACAACTTTGTCCAGGACTTCTTCCTCAGGAAATGCATACACAAAAAGTTAGCTTAGGGACAAACCCAAACTGTCTAGAATTCAGCCCTTTTTGCAGTAGTTAAAATGTCACTATCAAACTTTCCCATTTTGATCAAACAAGCTCGTGGGCCTTTTAGCAGGACCTTTGGCATTCATCCCACTTCAGTTGAGCTCAAGAATCAAGCTTGAAAGTCCACTCCTCCACCAGTTTCAACCTAAACAACCCAATTAAGGCAGATTGTCTCATTAGAACTGCTTTTCTACTTTATTGCTTGTTCTGAACAATGTAGCTGTTATTTCTATTTCTTTTGCAATCCAATTGTGGCCCTAGGATGTATTGAACGAGTAATATGTAATCTCATTGCCTATATAAGGCTTATTCCTAATGAATGAAAGGTAGATTTGAAGTAAAACACAAAACTGAAACCTTGTTTTTGTTAACATCTCTTGGCTGTGTGCTTGAGACAACTTCCTTTGCTTTGTGCTTGGAAGTGAGCTTAGACCCTTAGCTGAGTGCTGGGATCAAGGTTCAACCCTCAACCATTGGCTTTGTTCTTTGGTTAAGGTTCTATCTCATTCTTTCAACATCCAGTTCAAACAGAAACAGAGCAATCCCCAAGTGTCTGACCTTAGTTCAATTTGTCCTTGTTTAGCTTGTTTTTCTGAATAGTTTTATTGCAAATTGGTTATCAGAGCTTTGGTTTATGAGTTCATTTACCTAACTACTTTAAAAATACACAAAACCAACCATGAGTGAAGAGAGAATTACAGGTCTTGAGAATACAGTTCAAGGTCTTGCCAGAACTATAATGGAAGTCTCCAGATATGTCAATGAACTCCTTGAGGGCCAACAGAACAATGATGCAAGGGGAGGGAGAGGTCGAGGAAGAGGAGCACCTTTCCCACATGGAGGAAGGAGGAGGCAACCTGTAGATCAATTTGAAATGTCAGACTCAGATGGCTCAGATCAAAGTCTTCTCAGACACCAAGACAAACACATAAAGGTAGAAATCCCTGACTTTCTAGGTAGCATGAACCCTGATGATTTCCTAGATTGGCTAAGGTCTGTAGAAAGAGTCTTTGAGTTTAAAGGATACACTGATAGAAAGGCTTTTAAGGTTGCTATCATGAAACTAAAGGGTTATGCCTCACTGTGGTATGAAAACATGAAAACCTTGAGGGTTAGAGAAGGGAAAGAACCTGTTAAGTCATTGCTCAAACTGAAAAAGAAAATGAGGGCTAAGTTTGTCTCTAGGGACTACACTCAGGACATGTTCATTAAGCTCACTCACCTTAAACAAGACCAAAGACCTGTAGAGTCTTATCTAAGGGACTTTGAACAACTCACATTGCAATGTGAGGTTGTTGAGAAATCTGAGCAAAAGATAGCAAGGTTCTTAGAAGGTTTGGATGAGAGGATAGCTAGTAAAGTCAGGCTACAAAATATATACTCCTTTAAGGAAGATGTCAACTTGTCTTTGAGGGTAGAAAAATTGGGGAAGGGAAAGGCCAGTGCTTCTAAGACACCTGCTAAAACCCCCACCTTCAAACCTTTTGTAGGAGTCAAGATAGGAGAACCAGTGGTTCCTATTAAAACCCCTTTCAAACTTGATAAAGGCAAGGCTATTGAGGCAGGCCAAAGAAAGACTACTCCTCTCAAAAAGTGTTTTCAATGTCAAGGGTATGGACATTTTGCTAGAGAATGTCCATCTAAAAGGGCTCTGAGCACCCTAGAAGTAATTCATTGGGGAGATGATGAAGTGCTGGTCTGTGATGATGAGATGGAAGAGCCTGAGGTAGAGGCTAGTGAGGAATTAATAGAGCCTGATGCAGGGTTAAGTTTGGTCACATGGAGGGTAATGCATACACAACCCCAACCTTTGGAAGAGGATCAAAGGCACCAGATCTTTAGGACCAGATGTACTATCAAGGGCAGAGTGTGTAACCTCATTAATGATGGTGGAAGCTGCACTAATGTGGCCTCCAAAACACTGATAGACAAACTAGCTCTACCCACCAAGGACCACCCCCTACCCTACAAACTCAGATGGTTAAACAAAGGGGCTGAGATCAAGGTGGATAAACAATGTATTGTACCTTTCTCAATTGGTAAAGGGTATGTGGATGAAAGTCTTTGTGATGTTCTGTCTATGAATGCATGTCACCTCTTGCTTGGGAGGCCATGGGAGTTTGATAGGGATGCCATTCACCATGGGAGAGACAACACCTACACCTTTAAGTATGGGAAAAAGAAAATCACCCTGGCTCCTTTACCACCTGCTTTAAAGGTCAACCCAAACCCCATGAGTGAGGCTTCCAAGGAAGTCATGTTGATAAGTGAATCAGAACTAGTACAAGAGCTAAGTGAGTTACAACCTGTGTACATATTACTTGCCAAAGAGACTAGGATGAGCATGATTGATATCCCCGAAGAGGTCAAGTCTATCCTAGAAAGTTATGGTGATGTCTTTCCTACTGAACTCCCTAGTGGATTGCCACCACTTAGGGGAATAGAACACCACATTGACCTAGTGCCTGGAGCTATCCTACCCAACAAGCCAGCTTACAGGAGTGATCCTAAGGCTACACAAGAGCTCCAACTTCAAGTAGGTGAGCTGCTCAATAAGGGCTATGTCAGGGAATCCCTCAGCCCTTGTGCTGTACCAGCCTTGCTTGTGCCAAAGAAGGATGGGACTTGGCGTATGTGCATTGACAGTAGGGCCATCAACAACATTACCATCAAGTATAGGTTCCCCATACCTAGGCTTAATAAAATTCTGGATGAGTTAAGTGGGGCTCAAGTATTCACTAAGATTGATCTAAGGCAGGGCTATCACCAAGTGAGGATAAGAGCAGGGGATGAATGGAAGACAGCTTTCAAGACTAAACATGGGTTCTATGAATGGTTGGTGATGCCTTTTGGGTTGTCTAATGCCCCTAGTACCTTTATGAGGTTGATGACAGAGGTCCTAAGGCCCTACTTAGGCAAGTGTGTGGTGGTTTACTTTGATGACACTCTTATTTACAGTTCAACTAGGGGAGAACATTTGCAGCATCTGAAGTTGTTGTTTGAGGTCCTAAGAGAGAACAAGTTGTATGGCAAACTAGAGAAGTGCACCTTCATGCAGCCTGAGGTTTACTTCCTTGGGTTCATCATCTCTAAGAAAGGAGTGTCAGTTGATCCTGAGAAAGTGCAAGCAATCAAGGAATGGCCCCTTCCTCAAACTGTTACTGATGTTAGAAGCTTTCATGGGTTAGCCTCTTTCTATAGGAGGTTCATACAAGGGTTTAGTTCAATCATGGCCCCTATTACTAAGTGCATGAAGAAGGGAGAGTTCAAGTGGAATGAGAAGGCTGAAAGGTCCTTCAACCTGATCAAGGAGCTATTGTGTAAATCTCCAATATTGGTTCTACCAGATTTTAACAAACTCTTTGAAGTAGAGTGTGATGCTAGTGGCCTTGGCATAGGAGCTGTGCTTACTCAAGAGAAGAAACCTGTTGCATACTTCAGTGAGAAGTTAAATGGGGCCAAGCTTAATTACTCCACATATGACAAGGAGTTCTATGCCATTGTGAGAGCACTAAACCATTGGGGACACTGCTTGAAGCCTAAGCCATTTGTGCTTCACTCTGATCATGAGGCTCTCAAATACATCAATGGACAACATAAACTCAACCCCAGGCATGCCAAATGGGTAGAATTCTTGCAATCCTTCTCATTCTCCAGCAAGTACATAGAGGGTAAGAACAATGTTGTAGCTGATGCCTTGTCTAGAAGATCTGTGATGTTAACCTTCATGGAACAAAGGGTGTTGGGGTTTGAATTCATGAAAGAGCTCTATCAGGAAGACCCAGACTTCAAGCATGAATGGGAGGTATATCAGGAAGGGCAAGTCAAGAAAGGGAGCAAGTACACAGCTCAGGAAGGCTACTTGTTCTATGGAAACAGACTATGTGTGCCTAAGGGACCTTAGAGGGGACTACTGGTCAAAGAGGTTCACTCCAATGGCCTTGCTGGTCACTTTGGGGTGCAGAAGACCTATGACATATTGCAAGATGAGTTCTATTGGCCTAAGATGCTCAGTGATGTGCAAGATACCCTCAAGAGATGCAGGTCTTGTCAACTAGCCAAAGCACATATTCAAGCTGGCCATAACACACCACTTCCAGTACCAAACAAGCCATGGGAAGATCTCATTCTTTCAACATCCAGTTCAAACAGAAACAGAGCAATCCCCAAGTGTCTGACCTTAGTTCAATTTGTCCTTGTTTAGCTTGTTTTTCTGAATAGTTTCATTGCAATGTATGACGACAATTTTTGCCGATTTTCTTGAGAAGAGTATGGAGGTCTTCATAGACGACTTTAGTGTCCATGGAGACTCATTTGATCTTGGGTTATTGAATTTATCGAATGCTTTGCAAAGATGTGAGGAGCACAACCTCGTCCTCAATTGGGAGAAATGCCACTTTATGGTGGAGGAGGGGGTTGTGCTTGGTCACATCGTGTCTAAGAGAGGGATAGAAGTTGATATGGCTAAGGTTTCGGTGATAGAAAACTTGTCACCCCCTACAAATGTGAAGGGAGTGAGAAGCTTTCTTGGCCATGCGGGCTTTTACCGACGTTTCATCAAAAAATTTCTAAAATTGCAAAGCCTTTAACTTCTCTTCTTCTCAAGGACACCCTATTTGTATTTGATGAATTTTGCTTGAGTGATTTTTGTAGGTTGAAGGAGGCCCTTGTGACGGCTCCCATAATCCGCTCACCGGATTGGAGCCTACCCTTCAAAGTTATGTGTGACACCTCCGATTATGCGGTCGGGGCGGTGCTTGGCCAAGTTGTGGACAAGAGGCACCATGTAATCTACTACACAAGCAAAACTCTAGATCAAGCCCAAGTCAACTACTCTACGACGGAAAAAGAAATGTTAGCCATTGTTCATGCCGTGGAAAAATTCCGGCAATACTTTGTTGGTTCTAAGGTTGTGGTATACTCGGATGACTCCGCCTTGAGACAATTGTTAGTGAAAAAAGATGCAAAGCCAAGGCTCTTGAGATGGGTTCTTTTACTTCAAGAGTTCGACTTGGATATTAAAGACAAGGCGGGGTCGGAGAATGTAGTTGCCGACCACCTATCTAGATTGACTACCGAAGATCATGGGTTGAAGGATGAGAGTGTCCCGATCAATGAGTGGTTAAGAGAAGATAGTTTGATGATGATAGGTGGTAAATCACCATGGTTTGCGGACTTGGCAAATTTGATTGTAAGCGGGTTCATTCCGGAGGAGTTGGATGCTAGAGCTAGAAGGAAGTTGAAGCATGACTCAAAACGCTATTTTTGGAATGACCCACATCTTTTTCGCAAATGTGGTGATGGCATGTTTCGAAGATGTGTTCCTAGGGAAGAGGGAATGGAGATAGTCGATAGGATTCACAACTCGGCCTATGGGGGCCACCTTGGTACATCTCGCACCATTGCAAAGGTGTTACAAGGTGGTTTCTTTTGGCCCTCTATGTTCAAAGATGTCCACTACTTTGTCAAATCTTGTGATCGATGTCAACGAACGGGGAATATAAGCCAAAGAAATGAGATGCCCCTTCAAAACATTCTTGAGATTGAGCTTTTCGATTGTTGGGGAGTTGATTTCATGGGACCATTCCCAAACTCTTGTGGGAATGAGTACATATTAGTTGCGGTGGACTATGTGTCCAAGTGGATTGAAGCCGTGGCTACCCCAACAAATGATGCTAAAGTTGTTATCAAGCTCTTCAAGCACACTATTTTTCCAAGATTTGGGACCCCGAGAGTGGTGATTAGTGACGGGGGTTCACACTTTAGGAAGAGCACCTTCAAGATCTTGCTCTCTTATCATGGTGTCACTCACAAGACCGCTCATGCCTACCACCCTCAAACAAGTGGGCAAGTAGAGGTCTCAAACCGTCAAATTAAAGCCGTCTTGGAGAAGACAACAAGCAAAAGTAGAAAGGATTGGTCTCAAAAGCTCCCCGATGTGCTATGGGCCCTTCGCACCGCCTTCAAAACTCCCCTCGGCACAACTCCCTACAAGCTTGTCTATGGCAAGGCTTGTCACTTGCCAATCGAGTTGGAGCACAAGGCATGGTGGGCCGTAAAGGAAATGAACTTTGACATCAACATGGCCGGAGAGCTACGTTTTCTCCAAATGAGTGAAATTGAAGAGCTAAGACTTGATGCCTACGAGAGCTCAAAGATTTACAAAGACCAAACGAAGAAATGGCATGACGCCAAATTGGTTGATAAAGATGTAAAAGTGGGTGATCAAGTCTTACTCTATAATTCTAGGGTCAAACTGTTTCCGGGGAAGCTACGGTCGAGATGGTCGGGTCCCTTCAAAGTTATCGACATATCACCACATGGAGCTTTCGAACTTTGGAGTGAAGAGGGTGGTAATTTCAAAGTAAATGGGCATAGAGTGAAGAGATACTTTGATGGAGACGAGAAAGGAACGGTTGAAGTACTTTTTCTTGGGGATCCACTTCCCGAGGAAGAGTCTTGCTTGTAAAGTTCTTATGCTTCAATAGGTTTGGTGGAGTCCCTCAATAACCACCAATTTGTTTTTGTATATAGCATGCATTTTAGGAGTAATTGTGAAGATTTGAGATTGTGTACTCGAGTATTTTGTCCTTGGAAGAAGTCTTAGGTAGGTTTGAAACAATAGTAGTCGGGTTTGATTAGAAACCGTATCATTGGGAATATGTTGGTTGAGTCGAGATTGTCGGTGACTTAGGGAAGTTTTGTTGTGAATTTGAAGAAGAAGGGAATAAGGGATAAGTGCTCCAGGCCGGTGGACCGGCGGCCGGTGTGCCGACCGGCCTGGAGCACTCCAGAAGCGACTTGTGAAAGGTGAAATTCGAAGTGCACGTATTCTAGGCCAGTGGACCGGCGGCCGGTGTGCCGACCGGCCTGGAACGCATTATCATAGAAAGTTGATTTTTGAGAATTTTCAAGCTGGGCTCTGGGCCGGTCGACCGGCCTGGAGTACCTGATGATGGAAAATTTTGAAGTTGGTTTTTTTAGCTGTGTTCCACGCCAGGCTGCCGGCGGCCGGTGTGCCGACCGGCCAGGAGCACATCTGGAGTGTAAACTACTAAGGTTCACAAGTTTTAAGTGATTTGATTAGCTTGACTCAAACTGAAAACAATATCAAGTAACAAGGGATGTTGTTTTAGAGATTGTGAGTTGTTTAACTGAAAGATTCAAGGGATATGACTTGGATACAATCCTCTACAGCAAGGCACAAGAGAAAAAGGATTCAAGACTGGTTTTAGAGACAGTTTCAAGTGTTACAGCAAAGCACAAACACCTAAACTAACCTCAACAGCAAGTAAGTTAAACCACAGCAAAGCACAGGTATAACTTGACTCACAATACAAGGCACTGATCAAACACCTTGGAGATGTATCAGGCTTGTTTCAAACTACAGCTCTTAGCACAAGTTTGATAACATTGAGTGATTTCTCAAAGTTTAATTCATTCATTCATAAAGTCTGCCTACAACAGTCATACAAGACCCCTTTATATAGAGAGGTTGATATCTTGTGAGCCATTAGATGTATGGATCATCCAAGGGCTAGCTTAGGATCTAAACTACTTCTACTGACACTAATTAAGAGCCTCACAATAGGACGAGCTCAACAACTAATAAGAACAGACACAAGACACAAAAGAAAACAGACTGAACAAAAGCAAATAAAGCAGTTTTGGATTTTTCCTGAAATGGAAATCTGTTGCTCTTGTTGTCTTGCTGCCTTGCCTGGGTGTGTTGCTGCTCCTTGGGACTCTCTATTCTTATTATAACTTAGATAAGACCTGCCTTGGACGATGACAAGTTGACTTAAACAAAAGGAAGCCACAATCTGACATGTACCTTCTCTGTTTTTTTAGTTGTTTGCTGGACTCTTGACTTGGGGTGTCTGTTTCATGAATTTCTACTAGACTTCAAAAGGGTTTGTCCTGGGCAAACTTGTAGCTTAATGGGTTGGCTTGATGGTAGGCCATGGTGGGGGTGGTTGGGATGCTCTGGTGTACCTCCTAGATGCAGAGTTTGTGAATTGGTCTGTCTGTGCCTGAAGGTTTTTTTGTCTGTCTTGTGTGGGTAATGTGGGTTGTATTGGGGCTTGGCATGGGTTGTTGAGTCTTGGACTGTCTTCTTCATTGGGGTGGCTTGGCTTGGGTTGTTCTTGACTTGTCATAACTTGTTGTTTAGACCTTGTAACTCGAGCTTCCATCTGAGGGGTCAAGCTTGTCTTGTATGTGGTTTGATCATCAAGACCCCTTGGGTGAGCTCCTGCTGCAGCCTCCCCAGGTTGAAAAGGGCTTGACCTCAAGCCTATGTCTTCCTCCCCCTCAGAGTCTTCATAGAAGGGACTGAGATCTCCCACATTGAATGTTCCATGGACTGCATACTCTCCTGGTAGATCAATTTTGTAGGCATTGGGACCTATCTTCTCTGTGACTTGAAAAGGACCATCTGCCCTGGGCTCTAGCTTGTTCTTTCTCTTGGAAGGGAACCTCTCTTTCCTTAGGTTGATCCATACTAGGTCTCCTGGTGCAAAGTCTTTCTTGGTCTTAGGAACCTTGGCATTCTTTTTGTATAGATCATTGGCTTTCTCAATTTGCTTTCTGACTGATTCATGGAGTTTTAGCATTTGTTCCACCCTCTTCTTGGCATCATAGTGGACCTCTGACCTGCACACATTAGACAAACTCAAAGGCATTAAGGGGTTAGTACCATAGACCACTTCAAAGGGGGAGTGGCCTGTGGCTGCTGATGGAGCTCTATTGAAAGAGAACTCTGCTTGAGCCAACTTCAAGTCCCAATCCTTGAGAGATTTGCTGACTATACACCTCAAGATTCTTCCCAAGGTCTTGTTAGTCACCTCAGTTTGGCCATCAGTTTGAGGGTGATGGGAGGTACTAAACAATAACCTAGTGTTAAGCAGTTTCCACAATGTCCTCCAAAAGTGGCTCATAAACTTTGTGTCTCTGTCAGACACAATGGTCCTTGGAACTCCATGTAACCTCACTACCTCATCAAGGTATAGCTCTGCTACACTCACAGCATCCTCAGTCTTCTTGCATGCAATGAAATGTGCCATCTTACTGAACCTATCCACAACCACCATGATAGAATCCTTCCCTCTTGCTGTCCTAGGTAATGCCATTATGAAATCCATACTAACATCCTCCCAAGGCCTACATGGGATTGGTAGGGGAGTGTAAGGTCCTGCTTGGAAAGAACTCTTGGCCTTTTGACAAACTCCACACCTTCTGAGCACTATTTGAACTTCTCCCATCATCTTAGGCCAATGGAATTGATCTTGTAGTATGTCCACAGTTTTCTGAACCCCAAAGTGTCCTCCAAGGCCACTCCCATGTACCTCTTTGATCAATAGGTTCCTATAAGATCCTCTGGGGACACACAACTTGTTTCCTTTAAACAAGAATCCATTTTGCAAAGTGTATGGTGAGTCAATGGTTCTTGTTCCCTCTTTCTGTGCTAACCAATCTTCTGCAAAGTCTGGATCTTCTTGATACATGTCCTTCATAAACTCAAAGCCAAGAACCCTTTGCTCCATAGTTGATAGCAGAGTGTACCTCCTAGACAATGCATCAGCCACCACATTTTGTTTGCCCTCTTTGTATTTGCTAGAAAAGGTGAATGACTGAAGGAACTCCACCCACTTAGCATGTCTGTGACTGAGCTTATGCTGGCCTCCTATGTACTTCAATGCCTCATGATCAGAGTGTAAGACAAAAGGTTTGGGCTTCAGGTAATGACTCCAATGCCTCAGAGCTCTTACAAGAGCATAGAACTCTTTATCATATGTAGAATAGTTTAGCTTGGCACCACTTAGCTTTTCACTAAAGTAGGCTACATGTTTCTTCTCTTGGATGAGGACAGCTCCAATTCCCACTCCACTTGCATCACATTCAACCTCAAATAGGCAATCAAAGTTTGGCAATCTTAGGATAGGTGCACTGCACAAGAGCTTCTTCATGTGTTTGAAAGCCTGTAAAGCATTCTCAGTCCAAGTGAACTCTCCCTTCTTCATGCACTCAGTGAGAGGTGCTGCAATGGTGCTAAAGTCCTTAATGAATCTTCTGTAGAAGGAGGCTAAGCCATGGAATCCCCTTACTTCTGTGATACTCCTAGGGATAGGCCAAGACTGGACTGCCATGATCTTGTCTTGATCAACTGAAATGCCTCTACCAGAGACCACATACCCTAGAAACTTGACTTCCTCAGTCATGAAGGTGCACTTCTCAAGCTTCCCAAAGAGCTTGCTCTCCTTAAGTATTTCAAACACAGCCTCAAGATGCCTCAAATGATCATCCTTGCTCTTGCTTTAGATGAGGATATCATCAAAGTATACCACCACAAATCTCCCTAGGCAAGGCCTAAGCACTTCTGTCATCAATCTCATGAAGGTACTTGGGGCATTTGACAGGCCCAAGGGCATGACAAGCCACTCATAAAGGCCATGCTTTGTTTTGAAGGCTGTCTTCCACTCATCTCCTTCTCTGATCCTCAATTGATGGTAACCTTGCCTCAAGTCAATCTTAGAAAGGAACCTTGAGCCACTTAGCTCATCCAACATGTCATCAAGCCTAGGTATAGGGAACCTATACTTGACTGTGATGTTGTTGATAGCCCTGCTATCTATGCACATCCTCCAAGTCCCATCCTTCTTAGGAACCAACAATGCAGGCACAGCACAAGGGCTTAATGACTCCCTTACAAACCCTTTACTCATCAACTCTCCAACTTGCTTTTGTATCTCTTGTGTAGCCTTAGGATCACATCTGTAGGCTGGTCTATTAGGTAGTACAGACCCTGGCACAAGGTCTATTTGGTGTTCAATCCCTCTCAAAGGGGGTAAGCCATCAGGAAGTTCCTCTGGAAACACTTCCTGGAACTGATCAATGAGGGGCTTAACATCTGCAGGGATCACCTTAGACTCCTCTTCCTGAACTTCTTTTGATAGCAGCATTACTATAGGTTGCTCCTCACTACACTCCTTGACCATTGCTGACTCAGATAGAAATACAACTCCACTAAAATCCTCCGCCATACTTGGACTTCCATAGCTCTTCTGGTGTGGTGGCAAGGGGGCTAATGTCACCTTCCTGCTCCCATGCTTGAAAGAATAGGTATTGCTTCTTCCTTGGTGTATGGAGCTTTTATCAAACTCCCATGGCCGTCCTAATAGCAAGTGACAGGCATCCATTGGAACCACATCACACAATACTTCATCCTTGTACACACTGCCAATGGAGAAAGGGACCATGCATTGCTTATCCACCTTAACCTCTGCTCCCTTACTCAGCCATCTCAACTTATAGGGGTGAGGGTGATCTTGAGTGCTCAACTTTAGCTTATCAACCATAGTAACAGAAGCCACATTGGTACAACTACCTCCATCTATAATAAGATTACAAACCCTCCCTTGTATGGTACATCTGCTCCTGAAAATGAGGGACCTTTGA
Source organism: Heliosperma pusillum (assembly GCA_022085475.1). Taxonomy (NCBI): domain Eukaryota; kingdom Viridiplantae; phylum Streptophyta; class Magnoliopsida; order Caryophyllales; family Caryophyllaceae; genus Heliosperma; species Heliosperma pusillum. The sequence goes on along the minus strand of JAIUZE010021502.1, from coordinate 5,589 downwards.
TCCTCCTCCAAAGGTATCTGTTGTGAATGCATTACTCTCCATAGGACTAAGTTGTGGCCTGTGTCAGGGAGTGCCACTATTGCCTCCTGACTAGACTCTTCTTCCTCACTCACCACTTCTTCAACCTCAGGCTCATCCCTTCCATACTCAACTAGACCCTCTTTCTCCCAAGCCTCAACTTCCATTATGGTTAAGGTCTTCTTAGAAGGGCAATCCTTCCTGAAATGTCCATAGCCTTGACATTGGAAGCACCTAATTCTGTTCTCAGTCAATGAAGTGCTTGGCTTTTGACCCATGATGCCCTTACCCTTGTCTAAGGTAGGTGGGGGTGCGGTCTTAGGGGTATCCATTGATCTAAACCCACTATAAGGTCTGGTTTGAAAAGGCCTAACAGGTTTTGGTGTAGCAGGCTTAGTCTTCCCTATCTTCTCAATTCTCAGAGATAGGTTGCCAACATCATCAAATGACCACAGAGGTTGCATCCTAACCTTGTTAGCAATGTTCTTATCTAGGCCCTCTAAGTACCTAGCAATCCTTTGCTCAGGTTTCTCATTTATATCACATTGTAAGGGGAGTTGTTCAAACTCCCTCAGATAAGATTCAACAGGTTTGTCTCCTTGTTTCAACTTAGATAACTTGATAAACAGATCCTGGGTGTAATCCTTAGCAACAAATTTGTCTAACAGTTTCTTTTTCAGTTTAGTCCAAGACTTGATGGGTTCCTTACCTTCCCTAGCCCTTAACCCTTTCATAGTCTCATACCAAAGGGAAGCCTACCCTTTCAGTTTAAGGATGGCTACTTTAAAAGACTTGGAATCATTGTATCCCTTGTACTCAAAGATCCTTTCTACTTCTCTAAGCCATTCTAATAAGTCATCAGGATTAAGACTCCCAGAAAACTCAGGGATATCTACCTTAAGATGTTTGTCTGTGTTCCTGTGGATGGAAGCTCTGCTTCTTGTTGAGTCATCTGAGTCTGGATACTCTTCATCATCAGGTGGCCTTGCTCTGCCTCCTCCTTGGCCTCTTCCACGACCTCTACCTCTTCCTCCAGCAAGCAAATGGTTGCCTATAACCTGGTCCAAGGTTCTGGTTAGGGTGGTTACAATCCCCGCCAGATCCTCCATCCTTGCTTCTACTCCTGCTAGTCTTTCCTCACTCATTGGGCTATTTTTGTGTTTTTAAATGTAGTTAGGGAAAATGAACTCACTAAGACTCTCAACCAAAGCTCTGATAACCAATTTGGAGTGTAAACTACTAATGTTCACAAGTTTTAAGTGATTTGATTAGCTTGACTCAAACTGAAAACAATATCAAGTAACAAGGGATGTTGTTTTAGAGATTGTGAGTTGTTTAACTGAAAGATTCAAGGGATATGACTTGGATACAATCCTCTACAGCAAGGCACAAGAGAAAAAGGATTCAAGACTGGTTTTAGAGACAGTTTCAAGTGTTACAGCAAGGCACAAACACCCTAGACTAGACTCAACAGCAAGTAAGTTAATCACAGCAATGCACAGATATAACTTGACTCACAATACAAGGCACTGATCAAACACCTTGAAGATGTATCAGGCTTGCTTCAAACTACAGCTCTTAGCACAAGTTTGATAATTTTGAGGGATTTCTCAAAGTTCATTCATTCATAAAAGTCTGCCTACAACAGTCATACAAGACCCCTTTATATAGAGAGGTTGATATCTTGTGAGCCATTAGATGTATGGATCATCCAAGGGCTAGCTTAGGATCTAAACTACTTCTACTGACACTAATTAAGAGCCTCACAATAGTACGAGCTCAACAACTAATAAGAACAGACACAAGACACAAAAGAAAACAGACTGAACAAAAGCAAATAAAGCAGTTTTGGATTTTTCCTGAAATGGAAATCTGTTGCTCTTGTTGTCTTGCTGCCTTGCCTGGGTGTGTTTCTGCTCCTTGGGACTCTCTATTCTTATTATAACTTAGATAAGACCTGCCTTGGACGATGACAAGTTGACTTAAACAAAAGGAAGCCACAATCTGACATGTACCTTCTCTGTTTTTTTAGTTGTTTGCTGGACTCTTGACTTGGGGTGTCTGTTTCATGAATTTCTACTAGACTTCAAAAGGGTTTGTCCTGGGCAAACTTGTAGCTTAATGGGTTGGCTTGATGGTAGGCCATGGTGGGGGTGGTTGGGATGCTCTGGTGTACCTCCTAGATACAGAGTTTGTGAATTGGTCTGTCTGTGCCTGAAGGTTTTTTTGTCTGTCTTGTGTGGGGAATGTGGGTTGTATTGGGGCTTGGCATGGGTTGTTGAGTCTTGGACTGTCTTCTTCATTGGGGTGGCTTGGCTTGGGTTGTTCTTGACTTGTCATAACTTGTTGTTTAGACCTTGTAACTCGAGCTTCCATCTGAGGGGTCAAGCTTGTCTTGTATGTGGTTTGATCATCAAGACCCCTTGGGTGAGCTCCTGCTGCAACATCAGTGTTGGCAGAAAAAAAAGTCGAAGGCAAAAAGTGAAAAAATTTTGACTTGGGTTCCAGGCCCGGCCCAGAACCCACCCGAGACCTATATTGAACTCGTGAGCCTCATTTCTTTCTCATTCTTCTTCAATTCTTCTTCTTTCTTTCTCCTTCTTCCTTCAACAACCCCACAAAAAATGCCCAAACTCCACAAAAACTCCATTAAAACCACCAAAAACTCCACCAATCCAACATCCAACCTCACTACTAACCCACTACACAACACAAAATCATGCCCAAATAAAAAACCTCAACTTTTTCCAATCTTTTCCCAAATTTCAATTGATTTTCACAAAAACTCACCATGGCTCAACAACCACCAAGGAAGAGAACAAGGGCTCAACTTGAGGCGGAGTTGGAGGCTAGGCTCCAACAAGTAACGGCGAGAATGGGTCCGGATGACGACTTTCCGGATATCGTCTTCGTTAGTGAGATTGCGCGAGGTAAGTTTCAATGTCTAAAACGCCGAAACCTTCCCCATTCCTGTTTTATTTGTAGGAATTCTATGCGCAATTTCGGCCTTGATGCGGTCACCCTTGAACTTTTCAAAGGTTTAGGGATGGGGGAACTATACGTTCAACATTTCCGTACTTACCCCCTTGGGAGTTTCAGAGTTCCTTTAGTCATGAGAAAGACCGCAACACGGGCACGGTTAAGATGGTTTCTTTTCGCCTCCTGAATACTGCTTTTAGTCTCCCCTTGGAAAAATTTTGCAAGGTTTTGGGTGTTAAATTCCACAAATCTTATAAGGTCCCTGAAAATTTTAATTTGAATGATGTGTGGACTGCAATCTCGGGGATGGAAGTTGAGAAGGGGGCTAAAAAGTCAGCAAATGCTTGTCACAATGCCCCTATTCGGATTTGGCATCGTTTTATGGGTTGGTCATTGTTTGGGAGGGAGGAGTATCACATTTTCCGAGCCGATGGGCTCTCTATTTTGGCGGCTTATTTGTTTCAAAAGTCGAGTAAATTTGGAGTCAACATTGGTCACCATGTCGCTCTACACTTCCAGAAAGTGGCTAATGATCCATTTAGCCCTACCGGTATCCATATTGGGGGTATTGTTACTAAGATTGCCCATGCCCTTTGCAAAAATGAATTAGATGAGAGAAATTTTAGGTGTTTGGGGGGATGTTCTTTGTTGACGGAGGATTACATTACATCGAAGCTTGAGTGGGTCGTGAAGCGAGTTGAGGACGGGAAAATGTATTGGAGGATCCGAGGGGTCAACTCTATTCCCCTCCCGAATAGTGCGGCAATGAAAGTTGTTCCCGATAGTGCGCAATATCTTCTCCCTCTAGAGGAGGAGAACCCTCCACCACCACTTGAAGATAACCCGGAAGATCAATTAGCTCCAATCACTGCTTTCAGGCGAAACCCCACTGCCCCCGTCACTACCTATAGGAGAGAAGATCGAGGCCCCACTCCTTCTACCATGCCTTATGTGGACCCCTCCTTTTTGCATCAACAACAATGGCATCCTTGGCCTAATTCATCCCAACCCAAGGCATCCACTTCCACCACTCCTAGTTACCCAACTTTGGATCCTTCTTTGATTCAGTTCATGGCCGATATGATATTGGCCTCCGAGGCGGCGGCTAAGGATAGAGAGGCGGCGGCTAAGTGGAGAGAGGAGGAAGCCAGGGAGAGAGCTCTTTTGTCCCAGAGGATGGATAGGATGTACTACGACATGGCTCTTGGCCAATACCCTTCTTACGATAATTGGTGTAGGGAGGGGTATAGGGAGCCAGCTGGCCCGCATCCGTCCTATTTCATGTGGCCCGAGGGTGGGTATGACCAGGGTTCAAGGGTGTTCGGGGATTTCAATGTTCAGCATGACTACTATTCTGCGCCGGTTTTTGCTCAACCGGTAGTTGATGAGGAGGAGGTGGATCCCGAGACTGCGGCTCAGAATGTCGATTGCTTTGATAGGATGGGTCCTCGGTTCGAGATTTTGGAGGGTGGCGGCTCTGGGCCGGGAGCCAGGGGTGTAGATCAGTCCTTTACTAAGGCCGGTAGTGGCAATATTGATACTACATCCACTGACTTTACTGGATTCTCCTGAGGCCGGAAACCCATGAGTATGCTCCCTTTTTAATCCAAATCTTCATCATGTTTATATTTTTGTATGAATTTAGATACTTTTAATATATCCTAGTTTAGTTCTCCATTTAGTTGCATTCATTTAGACTTGCATTAGAATTTAATTTTGTAAAATATCGTCACATGTTAAGCCTTGCATCCATATAGCGTAGTTGCATTTTGTTTAGGTGTCATCTTTTGACTTTCCCGTGGTTGGTACCCCCATGAGGGGCATTGCATTTATGCACTTTACCGCCACGACGAGACTTCGATATGGCACACTTATTTTTTTTTATTATTATCTGGACTTTCCTGTGGGAGGTACCCCCATGAGGGGCATTGCATTTATGCACCTTACCACCGCAACGAGACTCTAGATTAGCATATAGTTTAGCTTGCATTTACTTAGAACATGCACTTTGTATTATATCATTTTGCATTTAGTTTTAGGAATTTTATTTAGTTCATGCATTTCATATAGAACAGTTCATTTGCATAACTAACCCTCTTGTATATATTGTTCATATTGTGAATATTCATCAAAAATCAAAAACCCCAAAAACAAGTTTTTATTTTTCAAAATATTTAAAACCCAAAAACATGTTTTTTGTTTTGAATTCACCCCTTACACCGTGTAAATACCTAAGTGTGGGGAGGGAATTCCCAAAAAAAATCTCAAAAACTTGTTTTATTTTTCTTTTTTTTCCCCTCTTTTCATAGTTGAGTCACTTACTCGAGGACGATTAAGACTTAAGTGTGGGGAGGATTTTATTTCTTTTGTATATATATCGTTGATTTTTGAAAAAATTGAAAAAAGTCGAAAAATGCCTAAAAATCGAAAAATTTGAAAATTTGAAAATTTTCCAGAAAAATTTATGTTTAGATTAGTTTGTATATAGTTTATTTTGTATATATTGCCGTGTGTTTCTTTTTATCTCCATCCATAGGTGCACCCCACATCATAAGAGGCACGAAAAATGGAAAATGAAGACGCTTTGGTGAG
>JAIUZE010021501.1:0-19863 GCA_022085475.1 Heliosperma pusillum | reverse complement strand
GTGATATTTTGATCTTAATTTGATTTGTTGAAAAATGAAAAGTTGTTTGTGAGTAGGAATGAGTGGATGAGTGCCGTGTAAATATAGGCCAAAATAGTGAGTTGGGTTTTGAAATTGTTGTTATGGAATTGACCCTGTATAATAATTATATTACCGTAATTAATTAGATATTAAGTTAATTGAATTAAATATCAAGATATTATGTTATTGTAATGAAAAGAAAGAAAATATCAAGGTCACAGAGAGAGGAAAAACCGTGTGATATGGTGACTGTCGGGTCAGTTTTGTAAACGATTTGCGTAATTTTCGTTAACTGATCGATCAAGTTAATAAATATCTAGATATTTTGATTAGTTTATTCAAAACAATTAAAATATCTTATGGTGAGTGGAAAGCGATGACACGCGCGTGTGACTCATGCCAAAGTCGAGTTTTGAATTTGTTACGAGATTTACGATGAGTCGGAAATAGTTAAATGACGTTCGGTTAAAACCGTAAACGTTATTCTTTAATTTCCGAATAAATTCAAAATAATTATATTAAATTATGATAAATCATAATAAATCTAAATAAAAATAAATCAAAAATATTATTTTTTTAAATAAAATTTCGGTCTTCAAACTTATGAGGCGAGTCGGGAAAAAGTCAACGGAAGTCAAAGTTGACTGAAAAATCGAGAAAAGTCGAAGATAACTTTTAAAAGTCAAGAAAAGTTTATGACGACTTAAAAGTCAAGAAAAGTCAATGACGACTTTTAAAAAGTCAAGAAAAGTCAAAGACGACTTAAAAGTCAAGAAAAGTCAAAGATGACTAAAAACGGGATTTTCATGAAATCTCTCATAAATTCCAAATACGAACGCGGAATTTCAAAATACGACTCGAAACAATAAATTCTATTTTAAAAACTTAAGTCTGCTGAAAAGTGTTATTAATATTTTTACTAGAAAAATTGGGTATTTTTCGGGTTGTTACACAATGGTTCTCATTTAATTCCTATAAGCATTGCATTCATGATTCACTAAGATTTGAAGCCTTTTTCACTTTGAATTACACCTCAAAATAAGCCCCTTCACACAAATGTTTCACACAATAATAGCTACAAATAAAAAAAAAACTGCCACCTTTTGAGCTAGTAGCTAGACTATGGTGTATGGGTGCTCTTTTGAGAAGATTTTGTTCCTTAGTGACAAAGTGAATTTGGAGAACGAAAAATATTCAAGAAGTGATGTTCAAAAGAAAAGAAAAGAAAAGAAAGAAATAGAAAAAATGAAAAAATCGGAAAATTGAAAAAGAAAAAAAAAAGAAATAAAAGAAGAAGTTCTGAGTATCTCCTAAGAAATGTCAAGTCAATATTCTGAATGAGTTTACCCTTGTGTTTCGTGTGAAATAAGCCAATTTGTTTCTTTTGGCTTCGTTATCCGTCTTCTGGGAAATTGATCGAAAGTTTGGATTAAGTATTCATTTATCATTGGTTAGTTGCTAGCTCGTTTAAAACTTCACAGTAACCATAACTGTTAGTCCACCTTTCACCCATTTCCCAAAGCCTTCTTCTCATCTTTTCGGCTTCTTTTCTATGTGCATTATGTTCTTTGACTTGTGTTTTGAATTGTTTACCATATTAGATTGCGGACACATTTTCATAAGTCGTAGATAGGTGAGTGTCTCAAAAACACTTACACATAAAGAAATCACCTTTTACATACATTGAGTGTTCGAGTGTGCCGTGAGAGTCCATTTGTCAAAAGATCATGCAAGAGCCGAAAATCTATAGTGAAATTCTTTGTGCTACGCCGTTATGTAAATCTCAGCCATGTTTATGTATCATTCTTGCCCACGTTGTTTTTAGGTTATGATTCATTATGTTTCCAAAGCTTTATGTTGAGATTTGTTTCCTGATGGTGTAGTAGCCAACGCTTGCAACCTTGTCCTAGTATTGTTTGTTATGTTTGCTTGAGGACAAGCAAAGGTTTAGCTTGGGGGAGTTTGATAAGTGAATATTTGTATGGTTTTAACCCCCAATTTAGCTCGGTTTTGTATGTCATTTGTGCTTTGTTAAGCCACTTTATGAGCTAATATCGTCTTCTAGGCGAATTCCTATGTTCTAACATGTTTTGTAGGAAAGTGACGTTTCTACGCCCTTTTTCTATATTCCCGAGCATTTGCCTAGAACCCGACGATTTGAAGAAGCAAGCTTGACCATGTCAAAGGCATTTCAAGAAGGTTCACTAATTCAAAAGAGAGAAGAAGCAAAGACGGTTTCGTAGTTGTCGGAAGATCAATCAATTAGGCGGAAGAATTCATCGCTTTACATCAAACCCTATCAACAAACCCGATTGGAGAGGTCAAGGGGGATGATGGAAGTCAAGTCAAAGCGAAGGAAGATGAAACGTTAGTCAAATACTTCTAGATGCCCACTTACCCGATCGGGTAAGTGTGTACCCGATCGGGGATGTGTGCTGATCCGAGCATGACGGCTACAACTTCCTACTTTTGTCCTATGTGTTTAATGCCCAACCTCTTCTCCACGAAACCCTAATGCTATATATAGATGCTCTAGCCCCTCTTCTCAAAATAATCACACAACAATCTTCTTCTCATACTTCTCTTCTCTTCTTACATTTCTCTTTAGATTAGGAGGAAGGGAGAACTAGTCTCTTTTCTCTCATTTTCTTCCTCTTTAGTCTTTAGTTCTTAGTTTATTTCTGTCCATTTCATATCAAAACATTAGCTTAGATTAATAAGAATTTCATCCTTGAAATCTCCTTTGTGTGGTTCAAGCGTTGTAATTGGTGGATCGTTTATTATGTGCAAGGATTTTCTATTATTGTTATCATTATCGTCATTGATCGTCATATAGGTATTTCTGTTTTATCCCTTGTTTAATGTCTTTATGTTTTCCATTTGATTGTTATTTTCTATCCATGTTATCTTAGATTCATTTTACTACTGTTATAATCGTAGTTTCATTTCCTAGATTGTCAATTAGCGTCGTTATTATCGCCACATAAAGAGTCAAAATCAAATAAACATGTCTATCCTAGTTTTCATTGTTAATATCATCTTAGATTTAGACATTGCCATGAGTAGGTAGTCACCTTTCTAGGGTGTAGGGTAGCCATGTTAGATTGATTAAAAGATGTTAATTGGATAAAAGAAATTGTGCCTTTAAAACATTGTGTCTATGCATGTTTGGATCGTAACGATAGTTAACGACTTCTGGCCGGAAATCATCGACTAAAATGGAATTCTTTTCCAAGGTAGACATACGAGAATTGAATAGACAAAGCACGACATGGTAGATTAAGACCTAGTAAATCGCCGAAAAGTCTGCTAGACCATCTGATCTATGATTGTAATGAACACATCATTCTTACGAACTCACAATGAATTATTTGCATGTTCCAAATCCGATTACATCAATTTGTCAATCTACATGTGTGAACCTACTTCCCTAGATGCTTTTAATTATTATTAATTTATAATTTACTTTATTGCTTTCATCTTTAATTGCTTTTATTTTGTTTTCATTGATGCTTTTTAGTTTAGACATCATAATCCCAAAAACCCAGATATTCTTAGATAAGACCCAATTGCGAGACACTTCACATCTTGTAGGAAACACCATCTCCCTGAGGATCGACCCCTACTTCCCTAATTACATTAATTTGTTATTAGCCTAGTCTGGGTAATTTATCTTTGTATTGGGCTTACGACAGACCCGATCATTACTCCTAGCTATTTGGCTTGCCACCCAAGCGTAGCCTCCTTGGTGGTTATCTTCTCTACGAGGGGGAACTTGGTTGGCTTGAGCAATAGCCGCATCTTGTTGATTCTTCAACACTTGCGAAAGAGCTTCTAGCATAACATTCTCTACTACTCGAGGTGTAACCATCTTCATAAGAAATAGAAACAAAACAAGTTAATCCTAACACTTAGCATAAACAAATAGACTACCAAGTAAAGTCCTTAACTTCTACCCATCTCTCATTTATTATTTCAAGGTCAAGTAGTTTAAGTTTAGGGTTCACGTGTGTGCGTCAGGAGCGATAAAGCTTTGATACCAACTGTGACAACCCTCGCGAATACGGAAATAAAACATACAAGCATGCGATTAATATAGCGGAAAGTACGGTATTTTTAAAACTTTTCACATGCAAATAGAAAGGTACGAGGAATGTCAATAATAAAAAACCAAAATATAAAATACTACAAGAGACGTAGTCTCTTGAAATGCTATCCAACATCAAAGTTATTAGCAACTAGCTAAACAACGTCTAGAGGTGAATCATCTAGGTCAACGCCCGCTAGCTCACACCCGAACCCAAAATACCACAAGCAAAAAGCCATCCAAATCAAGCAACCTATTCATCCATGAAAAACATGAACGCCACAATTAGGGGGAGTAACTCCGGGTTCTCCCAGCCATATCAAATCAAACGTACATAAACGGAAATACAAAACTAGAAGCATGCATATATAGATATACATGTGAAATACGAGAAGGATAAATAGGCAATTATATATATAAAGATAAGAGCATATGAAGTACAAATACGTAACCATCATATTATACAAAGACTCGGGGATGACACCCTTAGGCAACTATATACTCACTAAGGCTTACATCACACCGTTAGCGGCATATACTTGAAGATAGAGACTCGACATATAAACCACGTCAATCATCTATTTCATGCAAGAGTCCAACTCAACGTCCACGTATAATTCAACTTACAAACAACCATCCAATCATACGAATATAACAACAATATAATCTCTCACGGTTAATGGCATGCACTAGCATCGTGTACAATAGCAAGAAAAGCCAATGGAAGCCCACGGGATAAGACATTTCTTGGAACCGTATACGATAAGACGTTTCGTATACTCATGACCTAGACAAACAAGTTCACGGGATAAGACGTTTCCCGGAATCGTGCACGATAAGACGTTTCGTACACACAAGACTCTAATCCTCTCGGTAGGACGACGATCATAATACGGTCCTAGTCTAAACCTGGCCAGACTCTCGGAATAAGACATGTTACGATTCGACATGTTGTAAGATGTTTGACATCCAAGACTCGATCATACAAAGACGTCGAGTACCCCAAATTTGGCTAAACCACATGAAAGAGGCAAAAAGAGATCTATAGTCAAAAGTCAAGCTAGTACGCTATATGCAATGACACCACCTCGCAAGGATACAACATTTGACGGTCGGATCGATCAACGCATTGCGTTCGCCTCCTAACAACGTCGTCATATCCCCACTAAACAAATGCACAACGGCATCACGGTTACACTTCACCGCTCCGACATTTAAGTCTAACGGTTATAAAGTATGACCAGGGAATGAGAGTTCATAACACTTTACAATTAGTGCTCATATCAAAACATATGTAAAACCGACTCAAAGTGGTATATATCAAAAACCGTCACAAAACATGTGAATTAAACGAATGGAATATCATATATTCTAAACATGAATATTTAAAGTCGTTACGTAAATTTATACGATAAACGAACCATACAAAATATTATAAGTGAAAAGTATAAGAAAGAAATAGAAGATGAAATCTCAGGGGGTGCCAGCCGGTCCATAGAACCGGCCGCCGGCTATCCGTCTGGCACTTCAGCATACTAGGAAAACCAAGCAAAATACAGCGTGTCCCAGCCGGTCAAGGGGACCGGCAGCCGGCTACCCGGCTGGGACCAACATAATACCAAATTTTTCAAAAATAATCAGCCGTAGTCCCAGCCGGTCAGCTGACCGGCAGCCGGTCGGCCGGCTGGGACCAACTTCACCCGAGATTCACTATACTTCACCAAAATCATCCATCTTCATTAACAACCATCAACAATTAAAATCAACCATCATCATCAATCATCAATACTCATTAAGAATTATCAATAGACCACAACTATCATCAACAAACACAAACTCCATAGCTACAACAATCAATTCCAACCTATTTACTAACATCAAACTATATTACGTAATTAATTAATCTCACTAAATATCTAGTAAACATCGACTAAAGCATATAAATCAGGTAATGATATCGAGTAACCCTTCACCGTTACCTTTACGCATCTTCAATCGATTTTTAAGCCTTCCTCCACTAGATAGAAATCCTTATCGGGGTCTTGGAGGTCTCCACCTAAACAAAGACGACAAAAGATGAATATAATTCACCTTTGAGAAAGACGGATAAATTGAAAAGCGAGAAAGACGGTAATTTTATTACCAATACGGATAGAGGACGATGAGAGGGAAAGAATAAGACGAACTTTAGTGAATTTGAGCAAGAAACGAAGGAGTAGAGTCGATAAGGAGCTTGATCAAATATGGAGCTTAAGCTTTGGGTGGTTACTTGGTGAGGGAGAAGGAGATGTTGAATATGAGGGAATTTAGGGTTAAGGGAGTATATGAGGGAGTAAGTGGAAAAGTTCATGGAAAAAGCCCAGAACGTCTTAAGACGTAACTTACTCGAAAATTCGAGTAAAGTCCGAAAACGAACTCGGAAATTCTAAATTAGACACGGGAGATTAAATTCTAGACTAAATCTAAATTTCGCTGAAAAGTATCCGTATAATATTTTAAAATACAAATAAGGTACATTTGCGGGTGTTACAAATATAATCTACAACAATTTATAATTATAATCAACCAATTTTGCTTATCTCAAATGTTTCATAAACCTAATGCATTGTTAGTAACAATTAAATTACTAAAATGAATCTTATTTAATCATATTACAATAAGATATAATTCTCACTTACAATATAACCTTAGTTCAAAGGGATTAATTAATGTACATGATTAGGGAATTTTCCTTTAGCTATGACCTCAAGGGATCAACTGATTACCACCGCCATACGACAGTAACGTCAAACTCCAGTGAGCCAATCGTTACCGATTTATGTTGACCAGTTGACTATAATATTCATCATCCCTTTGTATTCTTATTATTGAGATTTAATTATGTGATCGCACTATTGTTGAGGACACTCGTGTCAACACTAAGTTCACATGCTAGGATTAAAACGTGGATGTTGCTTAGCATGCATATAACCGATTACATATCGAGTAATAAGAGTTTCCCTAATCATTAGTAGTGTCCGTTATCGAGGCGGGCGGGATTAGTTCTTCGACCAAAAGAACTTCCTAATACGTACCCTCACCCCTTACTCCAGATCTCTGTGAAAATCCGTGTTCATTGGCATCCACGAGAGTCATTCTAGACATAGAATGCTAAGGGTAACGAGTTCTTAGTGTTCATGTCATTCCTTTGTATCTTGACATGACATAAAGTATTCGAACGGTTCCAACTTCCGACAAAATTGGTGGCGACTCCACAAATGCGTGTTTTCATGCTTGTCCCTCGTTTCTCCATCCGTGGTATCCCGTGTATCACAGTTTGGAAAGGATCGCGAAACCCGTGTATCACAGTATTATGAACAAATGTTGTTGCATTATGCGTATTATTTTATTCATTTGAATGTTACATTGTTCAAACTAGATTTGAGTAAATGGTATTCGTACAAATGTCATTAGTCGAATGCTAAATATTTTTATGTTAGGACATAAATTGAATTAATATTTTATAAAGAACAAATTTTATTCTCTTTCTAGTTAAGACAAATATAGTTTTGTTCAATTTAATCTATAATATTAACAAGAATGGGTTCAAATCTTATGACTAAGTTTCACGCGCTTACAACATTGTCTTTTGAGCCATGAAACGAGAAACACGTGTAGTTATTCCATGATGATGGACTTCTAAGCCTTATTGAGTTGGATCAATTAAGGCAAGTGAATTTTGTTTAGATGGTAAAAGAACTTTGAGATGCTTTAACTATTTGTAGTCACTACTAAAAAAACAGTCTATGCCAACGGTTAAAAACGTTGTAATATTAAAAAGCGGACGTTTTTAACGCCTTCGTTGATAAAGGTTTTAACAACGGTTCATATTTAATGAAAAACCCGTTGTCAAAATGTTTAACAACGATTAAAAACCGTTGTCGTTACTAGGCATCCGTTGTTAAACCGTGAAAATAATTTTGGTGGGAAAGATACAACAACGCTTATGTTAGAAGAACCGTTGTTGAAAGTATTAATAACAACGGGTATCTTAGATAAAACCTTTGTTACAATCGTTGTGAATATTGTTAACAATGGTAAAAAAAAGCGTTGTTATTGTTAAAAGAAACCGTTGTTAAACGTGTGTGTAGTTTTTGTGGGAAAGATTATAACAACGCTTAAGTTTTTAAAACCCGTTGTAAATAGAGGTAATAACAACGGATTATACTAAGGAATCCGTTGTGGAAAGTTTTAATAACAACAGGTATATCAGAATAAACCGTTGTTAAAAGTATGATTAGTTTTGGTGGGAAATATGTAGCAACGCTTTTAATGAATTGTAAAATAACCGTTGTTATTGCTTTTATTACTGTTTTTGAAAAAATTTAAATTTCTTCCCCTGCCAGTGAAAATCCTGCATAAATCAGCAGCAGCAGCATCATAAACCACTTTCAGCAGCAGCATAAACCACTTTCAGCAGCAGCAAAATGATATATATATATAAATCAACAGCAGCAAAATGATTTATACAACCAAAATGATCTCCTTCAGAGCAATTCATACTTACAATTTGCTCATATGACTTCTACAAATTAAAGTTCCCTATCTGCTTCCAAAATAATCTAAGTTTCATTTATTCTTCCTTACAATAATGTTCAAGGACGTATTTGCCCCACAAGTCCCTTACCTCGTCTATATGGTGCTTTTTGTACTCAGAGACATGTGGCGTGGTGATTGCATACTGCGGATAAAACAAATAAAAGACATCGATCAGTAGGGTAACAACAATAGGCATACATAGCAACATCATATGTAGCAGCAAAGAGATCAGCTCTAATGAAAAAAAGTATTAGCTACATTAAACTACTAACTCTTTCTGGAATGAGGATATATCTTCGCCTAATAATCTCCAACATGAAACGACAAACGTAGTATCCACATTGTATGTTATCCGGCTGTTTAGGGACCTATTATTACATAAAAAACAAAGAGACGAGAAGGCAATTACCAATTAGTTTAATGCGTAATTAAAAAAAGACAGATGTCATGCACTTAAGGTATTGTATTTGCGCACGTACCCCTGTTATCGTAGTAAAAGTAGGGCCATCATCAGAATCTTCCGTGGGTTGATCGTCGGTAGCTATTTTCTTCTCAAAGGCACTTTAAAAAAAAGAGGCAGAAAGTCACATAAATATATATGTGTAGTAGTGAAAATAATAATAATTGAACTTAAAATTATTATGTGCCAAATCAGTATTATAAACTTACTTAATAATCAACTTCTTAAAGGTCTCGGATGGTTGTTTATGCAAAGAGTCCAACCAAAAGACTTTCTTCTTGGTTGGCATGATCGCTGCTAGCACCCAATGTCTCCTAGATCGAGAGACACATCATTATTAACAACAACAACATCATAACTAAACATATAAAAATGCAATTGTGTTTGGAATCGTAATATTAATTATATATTACCCGATTTCATTATAAGGGGCAAGAATGAGCTTTTTGTTTTTCGCCAATTCCTGAGCAATATAATCTATACGTTGTTCATACGAAATAATCTTGATATGCATAGATAAAATATAAGGGCACAGGAATCCGTATAGATCAAGTGGACTCTTGGTCTCGGGGATCACAACCGATTTCAAGAACCTACATGACGGTTTAAATTCCGATATTAAAAACACTATATCTTAGTCAGAATATTAGAATATTGCTTGATTTAATTTATTAAGAAACTTACTTCATCCAAACATATAGGTGTTGGACATCAATCTCGTCAAGGCCAGCCCAAATGGCTAGAATACCCCATGACAGAACTGCTTGACGTTCTTTCCCTAATATATCATCCTCGAGCGAAATAATTATTAATTTCTCGCTTGTTATGCGAGCACCAACCTCCTTATAAAGGTCTATCATCGTCATCGTTCGTACTTTTTCCATGAAAACGTTCCCAGTATAATTAGTACGGGATAGACTCCAAACATCTTTCAGCTCGGGGAAATGATGCGGTTTTCCACCTGTCACAACATCCTACATGTGGCTAACTAAATTAAGTTGTTCTTTCAATGATGAGGCAATAGTAGATATTAAAATATAAAGAGACTTTTTAAAAAAATGGAGACGTTAATTAAACACCTCATCAAGTTGTTGTTTCGACGAGGTAGTAGAAATATTGTCTATCGAGTTAGTCTTATCCATGTTTTTTGTTACCTACAAAACAAAAATATAACATATAAATTTCACTAATTATATAGGTGATGAACAAAGACAAAAGGCTGGTTAGATGTATTTTTCTAACCCCGACTACATTCTGTTGAGTCGTACGCTCACGAGCCAGGTAAATGTGCTTATTAGGCCATTGGACAAAACACTGAACCACATCTGCCAGAATTTGAAGGTCGTCACGGACTGGGACGGGCAGTTTAAGCGTTTCACAGCCCTTTAAGGCTTTATCTATCTCCACTTTTGTATGATTCGGCAAGAGTGGTATGCCATGAACCAAGATGGTTTCCGATGATTTGCTGGGAAATACGTCTACGAAACCCCGGGCAACACGAACCACTTTCTCGGATGAAGGGTCGGTGAGAATAATCGTCCTCCTTTTTATGGCATGTAGAATACACATTATTAATTAAATAGCAACATATAATAGATATCATAAATGATCTACATACCTATTACAAACTTCATGCATACCTTGCCAAAAACTGGCCCCTCATTTGAAGGTGATGGGTCGTCCGTCTTCTCAACCGTCATCTCAAGTTGCATCCCCTCATTATTGTCATCCGTCTTCTCAGCCGGCTCCTCAAGTTGCGTCCCCTTTTCAGACTCATTTACCTAATAAAATTAACCAATCAAAGACATGGCTGCTGGAAAGAACAAATGCAGAAAAAAAAAATAAAGTCATATTTACCTTATCGGCTTGAGGTATTAAAGTCATATTTACCTTATCGGCTTGAGGTATTAAAACCTCAACAGCACTAGGTGCCTCACCCGTCTTCTCAGCCGTCTCCTCATGTATTGCCAAGGTAGTAGTGTCTGCCTCTTGACCAATCTGTTGCACTACCTCACCCTTTTTAATGACGTCCTCCATCATCTTCAATTCTTCTTCGGAAGGCTTGCCTCCAGAATTCATTTTTAGTATCACGGAGGCCAATAACTGAACCTGCATGCAAAAAATGTAGAATCAGCATTTTGTTTAAAACAATAACATGTGAATTTTAAATGATAATATAAAATGGTACCATGTCAGCCTTTCCCTTTTCTTCTTTTTCGGGCTAGTTGTCCCATAATATTTCGTAACTCTGACATGTAATGGGACGCTCCTCAATCGACCAGGATGCTCGGGTCGGCCGATCGCTCTAGCAAGAACGTCATCACGACCACTCGGAGTGAATTTCCCTTCCGCAACCTCCTTCTGAACATTCTCCTATAATATATTAAATAAACTTAATTTTATTTTATACGCGTAAGAATTAAACAATAAAGTTATTAAAAACTCATCTTAATAAAATAATACTTACTATGTTGGCCAAGACTTCCTGATCATATTTGTTACAGGTTCGGGATCCTTTAGTCGTGCCCTTCTTTATAAGTTACGTGTCAATTCAAGTCGGTCACTCCCTTTGACACCTACACATTAACTCAAAAATAATATATGTGTACATGTATATCAAGTCCAAGTATGATTAAAAAAATCTAATATATAGATGCTACTTACGAGATTGTCTTCTATCAATCTATAACCGCCTCGAGAACCATAATATACCCCCCGCTTCTGTGAAATATTAGCACAATTTATGGCGCTAACGGCCTTCAAATCATATAAAATCGCAAGTAGATGAGATAAGAAATTATAGAAAATTCATTAATTAAAAAAAGGGTTTTCGAAAAATGTAAACATATGACATGGATACTTAACCTGAAACTTTTCACTAGCTCATTTCGCCTTATAATTATCCCATTGTTGCTGAGTGATGTTGGGGTACTTTATCGGTGGGCTCTTATGCATCTCCCCCGTCTCCTTGTCGACATGCAAGTGTAATTTGGCAAGGTCACACCTCTACTGCCTTAAGACTGCCTCACCCTTATGTAATAGATACTTATCATGGCAGTCGGGAATATCGAAGGCTTCCTGCATCATCATCATATATACTAATAAGCGGCTGTCTAATATCATATCTTTATACGAACCAAGAGGAACTTATGCTAAAGAAATTATCATACCTTTATACGGGTCAAGAGTAACTTCTGGAATACAGGATTTAGATTCCTGAAATCATCTAAATCAATAAGTGCAAACTGTCTGGTTGTAACTCCAATCCAAGTGGATAAATGGCCAGCATTTGGACCAGTAGGAACACCTTTCACACTCCATTTTATAGGCTGTGGCTATTTTGCCGCTATAACTGCAAGGGCTGCAAGGCACTGTGAAGCACCCCTCTCACCAGGCTTATCCCCCTTATCATTGTTTTCTACTCTTTTCCGTTTTTCACCCATGATAATCCTAAAACCCTAAAACCTTAAAAAAAATGAAATAGTAACAGAACAGGGTCTTGCATGCAGCGATTCTAAAACCCTAAGACCTTACAAGGAATGAAATAGTAACTGAACAAATAAAGAGTCATGCAGAGATTCTAAAACTCTAAAAACTTAAAAAGGAATGAAACACGATGATAAAGAGAACGATAAATAGAACAAAGACCCAAAAAACAAAAAGATGAAAACAAAAAGATGAACTTCAATCTTAAAACCCTAAAGACGAAACACAAAAATTACCTGATAATAAAAATGAGAACGAACAGGATGATGATAAAGAGAACGAGCAGGATGTTGATAAAGAGAACGAGGACGATGATGATGATAATAAACAAAAAGATTTGTGTTGTAAAGGAGGATGATGATGATGATAATGGGATTGTAAATTATTTGTGTGTTTAATTTACTCTATAGGATTGTAAATTATTTTTTATTAAGAGAAACTATTGACAACGGTTATACTAAAAAAAACCGTTGTTATAGAGTAATGACAACGGTTAAAGTAAACCCGTTGTTATATATTTTCACCAAAATGCGCCAAAAGGAAAAGTCTAATAAACACAATGACAACGGTTTCTTTAGTATGACCCGTTGTTGAAAGTAATAACAACGGTAGTATTATAAAGAACCGTTGTTATAGATTGTGTTTTTTTTTAATTTTTCAGATACGCGCGCGCGGTATTAAATTTTGAGGCACGAAAATAAATTCATTAATTAAGTTTAATTTATTTAACTTTGCTTTAAATTTAATTAATTTATTTAATTTTATAATATATATATAGGTATAGTACATCAAAATTGTTATGTTATTTAAAGATTTGTACATATATATATATATATATATATATATATATTATATATATATATAGTTATTATAGGCATAAGTTACGTTTAATTAGCGAGGTACGTACGTTGGCAAATGGGTCGGGTCAATCGGATCGGGTTTGGGTCAGATTCCAATCGGGTTAGATTCGGCGGGTTTGTAACTTTATCGGGTTAGTTTGGGTCGGGGAGGGTCCTTTCGGCTTTCGTGTCTGTTTCGGGAATGTTAATAACTTGGCGGGTCGTCGATCATTTCCGGGTCAAGCGGATGTGGTTATATATGTCGAGTCGGGCCGTTTTTGGATCGGGTGATTCTCGAATCGGGTCATTTTCTTTTTCAGGTACTTGTTATTATAATCACGCATCACTAACCTGAAACTGATCTGACCCGAAATTAATTAGCTAGCTAGCTAGGTCGTCGGGTTATTAAATTTAATTCGATGAAAATCTTTATTTATTATCCGAGTGCGTGATTATTAAGTATCATTTTCGGGTCAGATCACTTTTAATTAGATCAAACTAATGTAATACAAAGTATTAATCAAACTAATATATATATATATATATATATAGAGTCTGAAGCAGGTGAGGCCGTTAATTTTGGCGAGGCGGGCTGCCTCACCAAATTTCAATGGGCTGATTTTCAGTTTTTTCATTGGATTGAAAATTTGAGGTCATCCATTTCTTTTCATTTGGCCCAAATACTGTCTTTAAAATAAAATCGACAAAACCCCAAACACTTTACTTTGTCTCTCTCTGATTTACAGAAATTAATTGAGCTTCTACTTGATTTTGTGAAACTTGCACTTGATTTTGTGAATCTCTAACCTGGTTTTGTGAAACTAGGACTTTATTTTGTGAATCTAAAAATTGAATTGTTAACTTTGAACATACAATAGCATTTACAAACCTCTATGTTAATTGTAAATATATTTTTTTATCTATGTGGGATTCGAACCCACACCTTGCACAATAGCACAACGCTCTACCTTTTGAGCTTATAGATAATATAGTGCAAATTGATTTATCCATTTAACAAATAACAAACACATACATTAAAGTATTAGTAAAGATTTAATGAGTGAATCTTAGACTTTGTGCTGTGAGCATAGGACCTATCTTATGTAGTTTCACAAAATAAAGTCCACGATTCACAAACCTTAGGCGCGGGATTCACAAAATAGAGGCCTACTTTCACAAAGTCAGTACCTATATTCACAGCAGTTTCACAAAGTAAGGTTCATGACTCACACCACAAAGTCCAAGATTCACAAATCTTAGGCGCAGGATTTACAAAATAAAGGCCTCACTAGTAGGAAAAACCTCTATAGTGGCGGTCCAAAATGACCATTTACGACGGTTTTAAAAATTTAGGGTCCGTCGTATATCACGGCGTCGTATAAAGTTTTGCGGCGGTTGTGCAACCGCCGCTATTGCTATCCTAGGGTGGCGGTTGTTAAAGAAACCGCCATTATAGACTTACATACAACGACGGGTGTTAGCCACAAACCGCCACTAAAACTCTTCTATAGTGGTGGTTGTTGTATGCAAACCGCCACCATAGGTTCTCTGTAAGTTGGTTGAAATTATTAAACCGTCGTGAAAGGCTAGTATAACATCGGTTTTTGTTAAAGGCCGCCACGATAAGGTAATTATAAAGTCGGTTGTTGTTATAAAACCGCCACTATAGGTAATTTTAACGTCGGTTCTTCTTACAAAACCGCCATTAAAGTCAAACTTAATTTCAATTATAGTGTAAAATAATTTACTTTTTGACGTCGTTTTTAGAGAAACCGTCGTAATAATTATATATATTTTTTTTAAAAAAAAATTCCTGAAATTTCAGCAGCACCTTTCCATAAATTTGATAATTCCAAATATTATAGATTAACCAATCAAACCTGTAAATAGAAATGTAATCACATTTATAGTAGTTCAATCAATCCATGTCCAAAAAACTTACATCGATCTCCCGCCCATCACATCCAACTTAATAATAACATCAACATCAATGTCACCAAATATAATATACATCGAGCGTGAATAATGTACACGCCTTTGTTGCTAAACTAGTCTACATGTTCTCTAAACATTTGGATGCCCACTCTTCTTTGATCTCATACATATCGCCATTAGATATGGTTGAATCCGCCATAAGCTACAGTTAACAAATATGTCAATTAGTAAGAATATAATTCTACATCTAGATAAATAAACCATACCAAGAAAGGAAATAAGATATACCTTCTCAAATTCTTCTTCTTTGCTCCTCGAATAGTAAAACGTTATGTTATACATCCATTTCATGACATAATAACCACACTCATAATCCTTTGGTTGTTGAGGACACTAAAGAAACAATATGATATTAATTATATAACATATAAAATGTAATTATAATTTAATGTTAATCGTTATAATATAAAGTAGTTTGACTATCACATACCTCAATGACTTTAATGATGAGTTTATTATTCTTTCTAGCAAAATTACGTCGTCCGCCTTGAGCGCAATGTAAGAACCAAGCGTTATTTAGTCTTCCTCTTATGTCCAGTCTCTTTGAAGTTTTTTGGCCCGAATCCAAAATATAAATAGTGTTTAACCCTAAGCATATAACGATCAACATCCAATGGTTGCTACACATAAAAAAGTTCATAGTTAGAGTTACTATTAAGAAAGCATATATTATTAAAATAAGAAAAAATACAAATAAAATAATTACCCCTCATAAAATGCGCCTATGATATATTTCTTTTGATCTTGAATCTTCCAGACATGTGCCATATAATCTTCACATTGCCGCGCTCTATGCATATATTCACAAAGTTTCACCGGACACATGTATCCAACTACTTTTGTTGCTTCGCTTTCAGTGCCACACTGATATAGGAAACTACATTGATTATATTAGTGAACAGTAATGAGTGAACGAACAATGACACATTAACGAACAAATACAAAAAAAGTCACAGCATATTAAATAATACAAGGTTTTACATACATACCTTCCCCAAATTTGAAGCATGACAACATTTAGCCATTGATTTTTGAACATTTGCCTAATCTCGACAACAGTAAAAAAACTCTTTGTGCTACCTTCTTTGTAATTATAAACTGACTCATCAATGACCATCTCGATTGTAGCATTTTTGGATAAGGAACACAACTTCTCTTCTAAAGAACGACAAAAATAACCTAATTCCTCAACCTCTTCGACGGTTAAAGGTCTCATGTCATCTTGTTCTTCATCCCATGACGCCTTATTACCTTTTACCAAGGCCTTCTCAACGAACTTGGCCTTCATAATAAAAACAAGTTAAAATGAGCGCATCTGCCATATAGTCAGTAATTAATATTAATATAAGAAATGATGATACTTACTTGCTTTTGAACTTTATTAGCGGAGTGCCTCGCGTCTTTTGATTTGTCTTTTCTCTTGGGCTTTCGAGTGTTAGAATTGGCCTTAATAACAGAGAAAAAAAAATATTTTTCTTACAATAAGTACAACAATTAAAAAAGCTACTCCTAGTAAAACTCAACAGATTTAAGGACCCAGTTATGTTGTGTTGTTAACAATACTTTTCGTTTATTTACAATTGTCTAATATAATATAACACTCTACAGTAGGGTAAAATCTTACCAGTTTAACAAAACTAACAACTGGCCAGTGGTCCCTAATCCAATTTTCATGCAAATCCTCCATTACTATGTACGTTAATGATAGTATTTCACCAAATATCTTATGATTCTTTTCACATATATGTTTTTACTACGGGTATTCCGTCTTAAAAGGGAGGGTGAACCCCTATCAAGGGTGAATGAGATCATAAGGGGTAGAATTTCTTATTTTCAAGGAGTTTCACAACCTTCGGTCTTAGAATCACAATACAACAAGCCAAGTTTCACAAACCTAAGCTGTAGAATTCACAAACATATGCCCTAATTTAACAAAGAAAAAGCCTATTTTCAAGGAATTTCACAAACTTGGTGTAACACCCGGAAATGTACCCTATTTTTCTAGTAGAAATATTTTACGAAATCTTTTCAGTAATTTTAAGTTTTAAATTATAATTTGAAGTTCCGAGTCGAATTTAGAATTTCCGAGTTCGTATTTGGAATTTCTGCGAGATTTCATGAAAAAGCCGTCTTAAGTCTAGTTTGACTTTTCGGGACTTTGGAAATCGTCTTTGACTTTTCCTACACAACTCACACTACTCCCTCTTTAACCTAATATTTCATTTCATCACAAAAATCAAACACCTTTCTTTCTTCTTCCTTAAGCAACTTTTCCTCTTTGAATATCGATCTTAGAATTGGCGTAGTTTCTTCGTTACTCGATAGAATTTACGTAAGTTTATCTTATTCTTCCTCGCGTACCTTCCTCTATCCGTATTGATAATAAAATTATCGTCTTTCTCGCTTTTTAAGCATTCCGTCTTTCTCAAGATGAACTTTATTCATCTTTTTACGATCTATTTGTAGGTGGCGACCTCCAAGATCCCGACAAAGACAATTTCCTTATAGAAGAGGAGCTTGACGATCATTAGAGACGCATAGAAGGTAACGGTGAAGGGTTACTCGGTATTACTTACGTGTTTTACATGTTTATATGCTAGGAAATCGTATTAGATTACGATTAGGAAGATTAGAATCCATGCTATGATTAGTAAATGATGTTATATGATGAATGTTGATGAATTATATTGATTGTTGATGATTATTTGAAGTATATATGAGAATTGAAATGATTTGGAAATGAATTGGTTAAGTATTGGAAGCTCTCGGATGAAGGGGTGTTCCCAGCCGGTCGACCGGCCGCCGGTCTGACCACCGGCTGAGAACACTTCAGTAACTCATTTTGGAAACTTGATTTTTGTATAAGAGGTGCTCCAGGCCGGCCCACCGGCCACCGGTCAACCCACCGGCCTGGAACACATCAGTATTGAAGTTTTGAGTTTGGTGTGATTGTCTGTGCCGGTCGACCGGCCGCCGGTCGACTGACCGGCCCAGACCCCTTTTCTCTGTTTTTGGGTTTTGCCTTGTGTTCTGAGCCGGCCCACCGGCCACCGGTCTCCTGCCCGGCCTGCAACACGGCTGTGTTGTTTTCCTTTGACTTTTAAAACTCGTAATTTATAATAGTTCGCATGATCTGTTTACCGTATAATTTTACGTAATGTCTTATAATATTCATGTTTTGGATATATGATATCTCTTTCGCATGTATCACATGTTTTGTGACGGTTTTCAATATGTTCCCACTTTGAGTCGGTTTTTACAAATGAGTCGGTTTGAGCACTATTTTGTCTTGTGCTTTGTATTCTCATTCCCTTGGCTACCTTCCCGTTCGTAAGGCTGGAATGTCGGAACGAAGAGGTATCCTACTGCTTGAATGCATGTGTTAGTGGGCATACGACGACGTTGTTGGGAGTTGAACTGTAACAACCCGAAAAGTGCCCAATTTTTCTAGTAAAAATATTTACTAACACTTTTCAGTAGAACTTAAGTTTTTTAAAATAGAAATTTTTGTTCCGAGTCTTATTTTGAAATTCCGCGTTCGTATTTGGAATTTCTGTGAGATTTCATGAAAAGACCGTTTTTGGTCATTTTTGACTTTTCTTGACTTTTAAGTCGTCTTTGACTTTTCCTTGACTTTTTAAAGTCGTCATTGACTTTTTCTTGACTCACTTTGTAAGTCGTTCCTCTATCATCTTTTATTGACTTTTAAGTCATCTTCGACTTTTCTCGACTTTTCAGTCAACTTTGACTTCCGTTGACTTTTCCCGACTCGTCTCATAAGTATGAAGACCGAAATTTTATTTAAAAAAATAATATTTTTGATTTATTTTTATTTAGAGTTATTAAGATTTATCATAATTTAATATAATTATTTTGAATTTATTCGGAAATTAAAGAATAACGTTTACGGTTTTAACCGAACGTCATTTAACTATTCCCGAGTCATCGTAAATCCCGTAACAAATTCGAAACTCGACTTTAGCATGAGTCACGCGGCCATGTCATCGTTTTCCACTCACCTGAGATATTTAATTCTTTCGATTAAACTAATACAAATATCTTAGATATTTGTTACTTTATCGATCCGTGAACGGAGATTACGCAAATCGAGAAAAAAATCAGACCCGATATCATCATGTACCACACGGCTTTCCTCTCCTTTCTTCTCCTCTAATAGACCTTGATATTTTCATTTCTTTTGATTAATATATCATAATATCTAGATATTATTTCACTTTATCGATCAGTTAACGAAAATTACGCAAAACGCTCGAAATCAGATCCGTCTTCTCATCATTCCACCCGGCTCATAAGTCCTCTAATAGGACTAGATATTTGTCTTTCTTTTGATTATTAATAACATAATATCTTGATATTTAGTGTAATTAACTTTATCG
>JAIUZE010021500.1:0-23996 GCA_022085475.1 Heliosperma pusillum | reverse complement strand
TCTTTGTTGTATTTCGTACTTTAGTTTGTAATATTTGACACTCCTCGTATTCTTTCCTTGCATGTATAAAAGTTTTTAAAACTTCATATTTCCGCTATATAATTCACATGCTTGTTTGTTTTATATTTCCGCATTTGCGAGGGTTGTCACAGTTGGTATCAGAGCTTAAGCGCTCCCGTTGCACACACGTGAACCCTAAACTTAAATTACTTGACCTTGAAATAATAAATGAGAGATGGGTAGACTTAAGGACCTAAGGTGGTAGTCTTTGGTTTACTTGATGTTTGTTAGGTTCTAACTTGTTTGTTGATTGTGTTGAGTGATGTTATGTTTGTTTGTATCTACCGTCTTAAAGTGAATCATTGTGTTACCTAGAAGAAGTATCCTTACCGAAGATTGAAGATTGACAAGCCTAATTGAAGTATATTTCTTCCTCATCGATGTTTTCTCACGTCCTTAATGTATCATGCTCTCTTCCTTCTATCTAAGTGCTTCTTCATCATCTAACTTCTTCTTCCCTTGGAAATTACTCTTGTTACCTTCCTCCTCTTTAACAATTTGTACCATCAACTTCCTTATGTGACCTTTTGTGGTCACCATACCCATTGATTTGTGATATATTATACTTGGTCGGAAGAATTTTGAACTTTGTGGAATATTAGTGTTTGTTAGAATGAATTTGTTATTTGAGGAAAATGGTGTAGACCTAAGTTCACCCTTGTGGTGAGAGTGGGGATCCTTGAGGCAAGTATGGTAAGATATGTTTGATGATTTTAGTGTATAAATGCTTGTCATGACTTGTGTGTAAATAGTTCATGATATTCGGTGGTGTAAGTTGAATGAGTTGGCTAGGACTTCTTAACTCATTAATAATTTAATCTTTTGGACTTAAAAGTGTAGTATTGTTTTGAAGACCATGCTTATGATATGTCTAATTGGTGTAAATGAGAAGCTTTAAATGATATCTTGAGGTGCGAAATACTTTTGAGGTTAAGCGACTTCTTGTGCATGGTTTCCTATTGTGTGTTTGTGGGAATAGGCTTGGTGGAAAAGCATTTGGCTATAGTTCTTGGATTTAAAGATATGATCTTATCTTATGGTATCGGAGACTCGTTTGAAGTGGTAAGGTTTCGGTAAGTTGAACCATATTACTTGAGGATTATAGATATGAGCAAGATTCGATGATGTGAGTTATGATGGAAATACCTTGGGACGTTAATGATGATGTTTGACTTGAGGTTGTACTTTGATAATAATGAACTCGTGGGCTATAGACTCGGAAATGACCGAGTATAAGAGAGTATTTGTTAGTCCTTCAGTTAAAGAAACCTTTGAGGTTGTGTTGAATATTTGAGCTAAAGGAAGGTTATTATACTTGAGTTGCAATTCCGCAATTGGGATTCCGTGAGATATGAAAGGATGGATGAATTGGGTTGTAGTCGATTTATCAAATCTAGGTGTACCTTACTTTGATGATTGTACGTGGTATGATGGTCTCTTGTAAGAGGCCTTTGTAAAGGAATAATTAAGTTGTTTTACTATCGCCTTAAGTTTGAAAGGAGAAATTTTGTGGAATAAACCTTAAACCATTTCCCGTGCCATCATCCCTTTTCATTTCCATTCTTGAATTTTTTTGTCAAGATTGATCTTTAAGAAATCGCATGCTCGTATCTCATTTCTTACTCGGATATATTCATACCTCTGCTATCTGCTTTGTCTCTTTCTTGACCTCGTTATTTTCAGCGCTCCTCTCTTTTAATCTCGTGCCTTATTTATTCTCGTGTTCTCCTTAAGTTTCCGTATCATCTTCTATCTCGTTGCTTCTTCATCTTTTCTCTAGTGGATTGGATATCCCTTTGTAAGGTTCAGAGAGTAAGTATAATGTATTTTGGAATTCTTTAGTTAGAATATGTGTCTTTGGATTGAGCAAATTTCATGTTGTATTACATCATGGGAAATAGGACCTAAGCTCTAGGATGAATCCTAATAGTGATAATGTATCCTCTCTTAGTGGTTTTAGATTTGGAGCTTGGTATTGTACTGTCATTTTGAGAATTGAGTTGATCATGATAATAGTTCGTTGTTGTTGGGTATTATAGCGGTTGTTTGGTATGTCATTTGGGAATTTGATGTCTCTAATTGATGGATTCTAAAAGAGACTTTGCTTTAGGGTAATTAAGCCGGTACCCAAGGATTGAGGAGTATTGTCGTAAATGAAAATCGATTCATATTGAGTTTTAGATGAACTAGATGATTTGAATGTTTGTCTGATTGCCAAGTGGTTGGTCATTTGTGGTTTGGAATTAGTAATTCTCTTTTGTTTTTAAGGAATCATAGTTTGAGATTGAGAAATGTTCGTTGCAAGCTTTGGATAGTGAGTCCTCAGTTGTTATGGATTATAGAGTTAGAATGGCGAACCCATTTATCTTGAGGATTAGTAACCACCATAATTTGATGATGTGACTATTTGTATTTGAGGCTTCAAGCATAGTAGTGATCAAATTAAGGATATTATGGCGTATTAAAGAATCATTATAACCGATAATGGATTGTGGATTTGCCCTTGTCGTGAGACCTTGGATGAGGCTAGTTGGATCTTAAATAATTATGTTTGTTGCTTTGATTGTATTTTGACTTTCGAGGACGATAAAGTTCATTGCAAATTTAGGATAATGAGTTTGAAGTAAATTGAATCAAGGGAATTTCTTGGTAAGTCTCCTTTACCTTGTTGTTAGCGATCATGTTTCCCTAGATATAAATATTTTGTTGGTGGTTTCTAGTAAGGGTGTTGATGAAACTAAGAAGATTAGAGTGCGTAATAAATCTTTCATGTGGATTGTTAGTTGTGGAGTCTACCGTGCCGATGGACCTTAGTAGATTCTTATTGAATTCGAATAATTGGGATTTGTTACTCGAAGTTTCGTGATTATGGAATATTTTGTAAGAATTCTGATGATTGAAAATGATGAGTTGCAAATTGGGTAAATTGCATTCTCTTGAGGATTTGGTTTATTAGTGGAGTTAGTAATGTCGAATTCTTGTAGATCTTCGTGCCGACTTCATCGTGATTCTTCCTTTCCCTAAGAGTTCGATTTGTTTCGTTTTTGCGTGTTTTGTATATATTTTGTTACCCTGAATTGTGTGTGAGATGTGCGAGTCGCTCTATGTGCGTGTAATGTCTTGTTATTTTGATTTTTTCTTTGAGAAAATCTTCAAATTTCCATATTGTATTTCTAATTTAACTTTGCAAAGAAGTCTAAAGATGGATTGTGTACCCTCTTTTTGGAGAAAATGGATTTCTTTTGATTTTATGTTTGGATTTTGCGTTTGGTTGGATGTTTGGACTTATTATTGGAGACGTCTAGTGACTAGTCCTGCACTTACTAACGTTTGTTTTGATTTTTGATTTCACTATTTCGACATTGCCTTGATTCGGATAACTAGAGTACACGATCGCGACGGGCACTCTTGTGATTCGTAAATAAAGTTATTCACTTATGAAAAATTTACTTAAACCGTTTCGAGAAGAACATCATTTCATAAATGTTTTCGCTTACAAAAGTTTTCGTATTAATTTTGAAAACCGAATCTTGTCCTTGATACTTTTGTTTTCTATTCTCAAGTTTCGAGGACGAAACTTTTTAAAAGAAGGGGTGATTGTAACACCCGCAAATGTACCCTATTTTTATAGTGAAAATATTTTACGGATACTTTTCAGCGAAATTTAGTTTTAATCGTAAATTTAATTTTCCGAGTCAAATTTAGAATTTCCGAGTTCGTATTTGTAATTTCCGCGAGATTCCATGTGAATCCCGTCTTAAGCCGACTATGACTTTTATTGACTTTTTCCTTCATATACTCCCTTATAACCTAATTTCCCTCACAACTCAACATCTCCTTCTTCCTCATCAAACCACCAAAACCTAAACCCCCTTCCTTGATCGATCTTAAGATGATCGCTACGTCTTCATTTCTTGCTCAAATTCACGTAAGTTCGTCTTATTCTTTCCCTCTCATCTTCCTCTATCCGTATTGATAATAAAATTACCGTCTTTCTCGCTTTTCAAACTTTCCGTCTTTCTCAAGGTGAAATATATTCATCTTTTATTACCTAATTGTAGGTGGAGACTACTAGGAAGGCTTAGAAATCGATTAAAGACGCGTAAAGGTAACGGTGAAGGGTTACTCGATATCATTTACGTGTTTTACATGCTTCTATGTTAGAATTCGTATTTAGAATACGATTAGAAAGGTTAGGATTCATGTTATTGATGATGATTGTTGTTAGTTGATGTTTGTTGATGGTGATTCTTGTTGTTTGTTGAGAATTGATATGAGAATTGATATGAGAAGTGATGATTTATGATAATAGTTGATAATGGTTGAGTTTAGAACAAATTGGAGTTTCACTTGCGTAACAGAGAGTTTCACGGGCGTAAAATACAAGTCACGGTCGTGACTTGTGCAGTTTCACTGCACTGACCCCTTTTCGTAAAATGATTATATCTCCTTCGTTACTTGCTTGTTTTAGGCTTGTGACCTATCGTTGGAACCGTAAGAGGATAAGATATCACCTCAACTTAAAATTTCTGTATTTCCATATCTAGAACTCTAGTTATGACCGTTTGAAGTGGACCCTTGTTTTAGTTAGTTTTCAAACTCGTTTTTTTGAGATAAGATCTATGTTTCCTATTTTTATGCTTCTTAAACTTGGTCTAATGCTTATGTATCATGTATTGATTCATGTTTATCATATTTACATTTATATAATGCCATATTCTCATGCTTGGTGACGGTTTTTGTTATGTCCCACTTTGAGTCGGTTTTTACAAATGATGCGGTTTGAGCACTATTTTGTCTTGTGCTTTGTACTCTCATTCCCTTGGCTACCTCCACGTTCGTAAGGCTGGAATGTCGGAACGGGGAGGTATCCTACTGCTTAATTGCATGTGTTAGTGGGCATACGACGACGTTGTTGGGAGGCGAACGCATTGCGTTGATCAACCCGGCCGTCAAATGTTGTGTACTTGCGAGGTCGTGTTATTTGCATGTAGCGTACCGCTTGTTATGAGGCTTGTGCTCTTTTCCACCTCTTTCGTGAATTGTTCTACCGAATTTGGGGTACTCGGCGTGTATGATGGACCGAGTCTTGGATGCGAAATGTTATCGCATGTCGTATCGGAAAATGGTATATTCCGAGAATCTGGCCAGGTTTAGACTAGGACCGTATTATTATCGTCGTGCTACCAGGTGGAAATTAGCCTACATATACGAAATGTAGCATCGTGTATGCGTTCAGGGCAATGTTTTATCCCGTGGATGCCTTTTAATCATACTTGCTGGGACACGGTGCTAGTGCGTTTCATTTACCGTGAGAGATGTCCTCTTTGTGGCGTTGTCTTTGAATGCGTGATTTCATGATTGATTATTCATGGTCATTGCATGACTTGGCATTGTCAATGTATTGGTACGTTTGAATGGATGATAATATGATGGATTTATTGTGATCATCGCATGACTTGGCATGGTTTGTTTTGTCGAGTTCAATCTTATCAAACTTATACCGCTAAAACCGGTGAGATGGAATGCAACCCCTAGTGAGCGTATTCGTTCCCCCTAAGGAGTGTCGTTCCCCGGGTCTTTGTATACGATGGATTCGGACTTGTACTTCTTATGTTCTTATCATTATATATTGAATTGCCTATCTATCCTTATCGTATCTCACATGTATATCTATAGGTACGCCTGCTCTACTTTTGTATTTCCTTCTATGTACGTTTAATGTGATATGGCTGGGAGAACCCGGAGTTACTCCCCACTGACTGTGGCGTTCATGTTTTTCATGGATGAACAGGTTGCTTGATTTGGATGGCTTTTTGCTGTGATATTTTGGGTTCGAGTGTGAGCTAGCGGGCGTAGTCCCTGGATAAAACACCTCTAGACGATTTTAGCTTGTTTGCTAAACACTTTTACTTTGTTAACATTTGGAGAGACTTCGTCTCTTGTTGTAGTTAATTCGTACCTTGGTTTGTAATATTTGACACTCCTCGTATATTTCTTCTTGCATGTATAAAAGTTTTAAAAACTTCATATTTTCGCTATATAATTCACATGCTTGTATGTTTTATATTTCCGCATTCGCGAGGGTTGTCACAATATTTATATATGCATGCTTCTATTTCTTATTACCGTTCAAGTATGTTTATTGTGATATGGCTGGGAGAACCCGAAGTTACTCCCCACTGACTATGGCGTTCATGTTTTTCATGGATGAACAGGTTGCTTGATTGGATGGCTTTTTGCTTGTGGTATTTTGGGTTCGGGTGTGAGCTAGCGGGCGTTGGCCTGGATGAATTACCTCTAGACATTGTTTACCTAGTTTGCTAATCACTTTGATATTGATAATATTTTGAGAGACTTCGTCTCTTTGTAGTATATTCTATTTCAGTTTGTAATTATTTGACATTCCTCGTATTTTTATCTTAGCAGGTAAAAAGTTTTAAAAACACCGTATTTTCCGCTATATAAATCACATGCTTGTTATGTTTCATTTCCGCATTCGCGAGGGTTGTCACACAAGTAACCTGTTCATCCATGAAAACATGAACGCCACAGTTAGTGGGGAGTAACTCCGGGTTCTTCCAGCCATATCACAAATAACATACTTAAACGGTAACACACAAGTAGAAGCATGCATATATATATACATGTGAAATACGAGAAGGATAAATAGGAATTTCAATATATAAAGATATAGGTGCATGAAATACAAAACGGTAAGAATCATATTATACATAGACTCAGAGAAGACACCCTTAGGCAACTATATACTCACTAGGACTTGCATCTCACCGGTAGCGGCATATACTTGATAAGATTGAGACTCGACAAACAAACCACGCCAAGTCATCCAACGGTCACAAATAATCAACATATAATCATCCATCCAAACGTACGAATACGTTGACAAACGTCTCTCACGGTAAATAACACGCACTAGCACCGTGTACAAGCAAGTACGATTAAAATCGCATCCACGGGATAAACATTTCCCTTAACGCATACACGATTAACTTTTCGTATATGTAGACTCATTTCGTCCTGGTAGAACGACGATAATAATACGGTCCTAGTCTAAACCTGGCCAGACTCTCGAAATCACATTTTCTGATTCGACAGGCGATAAACATTTCGCATCCAAGACTCGGTCAACCATAGAAGCCGAGGACCCCAAATTCGATCAACCTTCACGAAAGAGGCGGAAAAGAGCACAAGCATCATAACAAGCGGTACGCTACATGCAATGACACCACCTCGCAAGTATACGACATTTGACAGCCGGGTCGATCAACGCAAAGCGTTCGCCTCCCAACAACGTCCTCATATGCCCACTAAAACATGCATTTAAGCATTAAGGATACATCTCCTCGTTCCGACATTCCAGTCTAATGAGCGAGGAGGTAGCCGGGGAATGAGAGTTCATAGCACTTAACAATTAGTGCTCATATCATAACATATGTAAAACCGACTCAAAGTGGGACATATCAAAAACCGTCACAAAACATGCCATACAAGCGAATGGAACTTTGTATATTCTAAACATAAATATCTAAAGTCATTACGTAAATTTATACGATAAACGAATCATGCGAACTATTATAAATGAAAGTATAAGAAAGAATAGCAAAGAGGAATGGCATCGTGTGCCAGCCGGTCAAGTGGACCGGCTGCCGGCTACCTGGCTGGCACCACAGTAACATTTGAAAATCATCCAAACACACAGCATGATCCAGCCGGTCAAGAGGATCGGCTGTTGGCTACCCGGCTGGACAATATGTCACTTGAGAAAAGAAGAAGGAAATGAGATGTGTCTCAGCCGGTCGGCTGACCGGCTGCCGGTCGGCCGGCTGAAACTTACTTCACAACAAAATTATCACGTAACACCAATAAAACATCAGCCGGTCACCTGACCGGCGGCCGGTCGGCCGGCTGGGACCACATGTATACGAAAATCATCACACATCACCAAGAATCATCCATAATCATCAACAAACATCAACTACCATTATCAATCATCAATACTAATTAACAATTATCAACAAATAACAACCATCATCAACATACACAAATTCTATGAATACTAATCCTATCCTAAATACGTTTACTAACATCAAAAACACATTAAAACACGTAATGATATCGAGTAACCCTTCACCGTTACCTTTGCGCGTGTTTAATCCTCGTCTAGGTTCTCCTTTACTAAGTAATAGTCTTTGTCGAGATCTTGGAGGTCACCACCTACAATTAGATAACAAAAGATGAATATAATTCACCTTTGAGAAACACGGATAAATTGAAACGTGAGAAAGACGGTTATTTTATTACCAATTAAGATAGAGGACGATGAGAGGGAAAGATTGAGACGAAAATTAGCGGATTTGAGTACGTAATGAAGGAGTAGTGTCGATCTTTAGCTTGATCAAATATGGAGCTTAGGTTTTTGGTGGTTACTTGGTGAGGAAGAAGGATTAAGTTGAATGTGAGGGAGTTAGGGTTTAAAGGAGTATAAGGGAGTAAGTGGAAAAACATGGGAAAAGCCCATTAGCGCCTTAAGGCGTAACTCACTCGGAATCTCGCGTAAAGTCCGAAAACGAACTCGGATTTGCTAAATTAGACACGGGAAATTAAATTCTAGACTAAATCTAAATTTCGCTGAAAAGTATCCGTATAATATTTTTAATATAAAAATAGGGTACATTTGCGGGTGTTACAATCACCCCACCTTTTAAAAAGTTTCGCCCTCGAAACTTGAGCGAAAGAAAGATACCTTAATTGAATAGGCTTGGATATTTAATACGCATAGAAGCTTCCGATTCCCACGTGTCTTCTTCAACATTAGCACATCTCCACAAAACTTTCACTAAAGGCACCATTTTACTTCTCAACTTCTTATCCTTGCGATCTAGAATGCGGATCGGCTTCTCTTCAAAGGACAAATTTAGTTCAAGCTCCGGCATTTCCGCTTGAAAGACATGGCTTGGATAACTAATGTACTTCCTCAATTGAGAAACATGGAAGACATCATGAACTTTATTCAAATTCGGGGGCAAGTCCAACTTGTAAGCTACGTCACCAATTCTTTTCACAATATCAAAGGGTCCAATGTATTTCGGGCTCAAATTATCCTTTACACCAAACCTTTTAACACCCTTCATCGGAGATACTTTCAAGAAAATTTTATCTCCAACTTCAAATTCCAACGGTCTTCTTCGGACATCGGCATAAGATTTTTGTCGGTCTTGAGCGGCTTTCATTCTATCACGAATGACCTTCACATGATCAATGGTTTCAACAAGAACATCGGGACCTAAGTCACAAACATCACTCACTTGATCCCAACAAATAGGACTTCGGCATTTTCTTCCATAGAGAGCTTCATAAAGAGCCATCTTGATCGAGGCATGATAACTATTGTTGTAAGAAAACTACACCAATGGTAGACTCTTTTCCCAACTAGATTGAAAGTCGAGTGCACAAGTCCTAAGCAAGTCTTCTAAAGTCTGAATAGTCCTCTCGGTCTGACCATCGATAGCGGCATGGAATGCGGCACTCATCAACAACTTACTACCCATGGCTTCTTGTAAGGCCTTCCAAAATCTCTAACAAAATCTCGGATCTTGGTCGGATATGATCTCCTTGGGAACACCATGGTATCTAACGATATCATCAACATAGGCTTTCGGTAGTCGATCTAAACTCCAAGTCTCCGTGTTCGGAAAGAATCTAGCACTCTTGGTCAAATGATCAACAATAACCCAAACGACATCTTTACTTCCAACGGTCCTTCGCAAAGCCATGACAAAGTCCATAGAAATTGATTACCACTTCCATAGTTGAATATCCAAAGGTTGTAGCAATCCACCGGGTCTCTTATGTTTGATTTTCACTTGTTGGCAAGTAAGACATCTTCCCACATAGGACACAACATCGCCTTTCAAATTTGGCCACCAAAATTGTAGCTTCAAGTCTTTATACATTTTATCACCTCCGAGGTGGATAGAATAAGGAGAAAGGTGAGCTTCATCAAGAACTCGCTTTCTCAAGTCAAGAGCATTGGTTACAAACAAACGGTCATGGAGTCGAAGAACGCCTTTGTCATCAATCTTGAAGTCTTTAGCTTTCCCTTCAAGAAGCTTGGCTTGAATAGACTTATAGGTAGGATCATCAACTTGGCTTTCGCGGATCTCGCGGAGAAAAATGGGTTCGGCAACCATAGCGCCAACATAATCAAATCCACGTTCCACGAATTCCAACTTCAACTTTCTAAACTCAAAACAAAGATCATGGGGTAATACACACATAACTTTCAAGGCATGAGAAGATTTCCTACTAAGAGCATCGACAACAACATTTGCCTTCCCTTCATGGTATAACAACTCAAAATCATAATCATTCACCAATTCCAACCATCTTCTTTGTCTCATATTCAACTCCTTTTGAGTAAATATGTACTTCAAACTTTTGTGATCGGTAAATATGCGACAATGAACGCCAATAAGGTAGTGTCTCCCCACTTTCAAGGCATGAACCACGGCGGCTAATTCCAAATCATGAGTAGGGTAGTTCACTTCATGAACTCTCAACTGTCTCGAGGCATAAGCAACCCCTTTCCTATTTTGCATAAGTACAAAATTCAATCCCATCTTGGAAACATCATAATAAACATCAAAGTCTACACCATCTTCAGGTAAAGTCAACACCGGGGCGGTAGTCAACCTTTTCTTTAGTTCTTGAAAAGCGGCTTTACAAGCTTCATTCCATTCGAACTTGGTTTCTTTCTTCAACAATTGAGTCATCGGTCTAGCAAGGTTGAGAAATCTTTGACAAATCTACAGTAGTAACCAGCTAAACCAAGAAAACTCCGGACTTCTCTAACATCGGTCGGACTCTTCCAATCAACCACCGTTTCAATCTTAGAAAGGTGTACCATCACACCTTCTTTAGAAATTACATGTCCAAGAAAGGACACTTTAGGTAACCAAAATTCACACTTGGAGAATTTGGCAAACCACTTTTGACGACGAAGGACACCCAAAATAGTCCTTAGATGAATAGCATGCTCTTCTTCGGTCTTGGAGAAAATAAGGATGTCGTCGATGAACACCACTACACACTTGTCAAGATACTCACTAAGTGTGCGGTTCATTTGATCCATGAAAATAGCGGGGGTATTAGTCAAACCAAATGGCATCACCTTGAACTCAAATTGACCATATCTTGTACTAAAAGCGGTCTTCGGTATATCGGCATCACGAACGGGAATTTGGTGATATCCGGATCTCAAATCAATCTTGGAAAAAGTAGAAGCACCCTTTAGTTGATCGAACAAATTTTCAATTCTTGGCAAAGGATACC
This sequence comes from Heliosperma pusillum, assembly GCA_022085475.1. NCBI lineage: Eukaryota > Viridiplantae > Streptophyta > Magnoliopsida > Caryophyllales > Caryophyllaceae > Heliosperma > Heliosperma pusillum. The sequence goes on along the minus strand of JAIUZE010021500.1, from coordinate 12,581 downwards.
TATTCTTGATTGTAATTCGGTTCAACTCACGGTAGTCAATACAAAGTCTCATGGAACCATCTTTCTTCTTCACAAAGAGAACGGGAGCACCCCAAGGTGAGGCACTCGGTCGAATGAAACCTTTTTCAATCATATCATCAAGATGCTTCCTTAACTCTTTCCACTCGGTTGGAGCCATACGGTATGGAGCTTTAGCTATGGGCCCGGATCCGGGCACAAGATCAATGGAAAACTTAACATCACACTCGGGAGGGATCCCGGGCAAGTCTTCGAGGAATACATCAACAAAGTCACGTACTATAGGTACATCTTCAATCTTTGGTAAGGAGGTAGTTGTAGAAGTCACAAAACACAAGAACGCTTGGTGACCCTTTCTTACCATACTCACCAACTTCATTGCGAAAATCAAAGACACACCCACTCGGGAATGAGATCCCTTATAAGTTATTCTAGATCCTAAAGGACTATTTAAGTAAATCTTTTGATCTCTACACTCGAATATACCATTGTATAATGCTAACCAATCAATGCCTAGAATTACATCGAACTTTCCTAGAGGAAACTTAAGGAGATTAGCGTGAAAGATAGTACCCGCAATAGAAATAGGAACATTAAGGTAAAGAGTAGAACATGAGATAATTTCTCTGGATGGTAAGGATATGGGAGTATCCTCACTATAAGTAGGCTCGATACTTAACTTATCAACATAAGTTAAAGACACAAAGGACATAGAAGCACCGGTATCAAATAGAATAAGACACGGTTGCTCTAAGATTGAGAACATACCCGTAATTTTCTCCGGATGAGCATTGGCTTCGGCTCGACTTAGAACAAATATAGATCCCTTGGGTTTGGCAATTGGAGGGGGCAACTTCTGATTGGGGCAATCATCATAACGGTGACCTGTCTTTTGGCAAAAGAAGCAAACATAAGGTCGGTTGAAACATGCTACACCGGGGTGGTGTGGTTGTCTACAACGGTTACATAAGCGACCTTGAGCTTCAGGAGGATCATAGAGCCTATGAGCTACGTTAGAAGTAGCTCGGGAAATGAAAGGTGTCCTTGCATTTGCATTTAGGGGAGCGTTGAATCTCCTCGTGTTGGCATAGGCATTGGAAGACGAGGGAGTAAACGACCTCTTCCCATAGAAACTCGGCTTAGGAGTGAAGGAAGGAGAGGGATTCTTCATCATTCCTTCATCCTTGATAGCCCTCATGGAGTTCTCGGCCCGTAGTGCATCATCATACAATTCTCCAAAGGAGGTAGAGTTTCTCCTCACTTTGCTTTGGAGTAAAGCACTAAGCACCTTGATGAGCCTTGGTGCAAAGTGAGCAAGCTTGTTGAATCGAGTGATGAAGTCTTGAGCCGTCAAGTCACCTTTCTTGAAATCAATGAATTCCTTGAGCCTTTGTTGCTTGAGCTCCTTAGGATAAAATCGGCCTTCAACAAGAGCCTTAAAACATTCCCAATGGAAATTGACTTCAAGAGTAGCGGTGGGATTAGTAATCGCCCACCAATTGTCGGCTTCCCTCACAAGAAAGTGCTTTGCAATCCTCACCTTGTCCTCTTCACGGACTTGGTACAAGTCGAATTGCTTTTCCATCTCCCGAAACCAGTCCGAAAGCTCGGTAGGGTCCGGTTCTCCACCATACGGCGTGATCTTGCTCCTAGCAATTTGGCTAGCCACCCAAGCAAAGCCTCCTTGGTGATTGTCTTCTCTACGAGGAGGGATTTGGTCGGCGTGAGCATTAGCCGCATCTTGTTGATTCTTTAGAACTTGAGTAAGAGCTTCTAGCATGACATTCTCTACTAGTCGAGCTCTAACCATCTTCATAAGAAACAAAAACAAATCGAGTTAATCCTAACACTTAGCATAAACAAAGAGACTACCAAGTAAAGTCATTAATTTCTACCCATATCTAATTTATTATTTCAAGGTCAAGTAATTTAAGTTGAGGGTTCACGTGTGTCCGTTGGGAGTGTCATAGGCTCTGATACCAACTGTGACAACCCTCGCGATAGCGGAAATAAAACATAACAAGCATACAATTTATATAGCGGAAAATAAGGTATTTTTAAAACCTTTTTACATGCCAAAATAAAGGTACAAGGAATGTCAAATAAATATAAACTAAAGTAGAATATACTACAAAGAGACGTAGTCTCTCAAAACGTGATCAAGCATAAAGTTATTAGCAAACTATCTAAGAAACGTCTAGGGGTGAATCGTCAAGGCCAACGCCCACTAGCCCACACCCGAATCCAAAAACAGCAAGCAAAATCCATCCAAGCTGTAACACCCGCAAATGTACCCTATTTTTATAGTAAAAATATTTTACGGATACTTTTCAGAGAAATTTAGTTTTAGTTTAGAATTAAATTTCCCGTGTCTAATTTAGAATTTCCGAGTTTGTTTTCGGACTTTACGCGAGATTCTGAGTAAGTTACGTCTTAAGACGCTTTTGGGCTTTTCCCCATATGTTTCCACTTACTCCTTATGCTTCCACTTAACCCTAACTCACCCTCACATTCAATCTTCTTCTTCCTCACCAAGTAACCACCAAAACCCGAACCTCCATACTTACTCAAACTTATAATCGACACTACTCCTTCGTTTCTCGCTCAAATTCACTAAAGTTCGTCTTATTCTTTCCCTCCCATCGTCCACTATCCTTATTGGTAATAAAATTACCGTCTTTCTCGCTTTTCAATTTATCCGTCTTTCTCAAAGGTGAATTATGTTCATCTTTTATTATCTAATTGTAGGTGGTGACCTCCAACACCTCGACAAGGACTACTACTTGATAGAGGAGGACCTCGACGAGGATTGAAGACGCGAAAAGGTAACGGTGAAGGGTTACTCGATATCTTTACGTGTTTTATTGTGTTTTCTATGTTAGTAATCGTATTTAGAATAGGATTAGTAATCATAGGAATTGTGTTTTTGATGATAGTTGTTGTTAGTTGATAATCTATATTGAGAATTGGTTATTTATGATGTTAGTTGTTGTTTGTTGTATGATGTTTGGGATGAACAAGTGAATTTCGTGCATAATACACCCCAGCCGGCCGACCGGCAGCCGGTCAGCTGACCAGCTCGGGAGTGGCTGGATATTAATTGTTGTTACGTAACAATTTACTAATGCCTTATGTCTCAGTCGGCCGACCGGATGAGACACACCTTAATATGTCTTCAATTTCTCATATGATATTGGTCCCAGTCAGGTAGCCAGCAGCCGTTTCCTATGACCGGCTGGGACACGCTGCATTTTGATTTGTTTTTAATTGTTACTATTGATGCCAGCCGGCAGTCGGTCCCCTTGACCAGCTGGCACCCGCTGCCAATCCTTTTGAAGTTCTTATTTACGTTTTCATTTATGATATTTTCGATGGTTCGTTTATCGTGTAAATTTATGTAATGGCTTTAAATATTCATGTTTAGAATATATGATATTCCATTCGTTTAATTCACATGTTTTATGACGGTTTTTGTTATATCCCACTTTGAGTCGATTTTACATATATTATGATTAGAACAATAATTATAAAGTGTTATGAACTCTCATTCCCCCGGTCATACTTTATAACCAATAGACTTAAATGTCGGAGCGGTGGAGTGTAACCGTGATGCCGTTGTGCATTTGTTTAGTGGGGATATAACGACGTTGTTAGGAGGCGAACGCAATGCGTTGATCGACCCGACCGTCAAATGTTGTATTCTTGCGAGGTGGTGTCATTGCATGTAGCGTACTAGCTTGACTATTGACTGTAGATCTCTTTCCGCCTCTTTCGTGTGGTTTAGCTGAATTTGGGGTACTCGACGTCTTCGTATGATCGAGTCTGGGATGTGAAACGTCTTACCACATGTCGAATCGGGAAATGTCTTATTCCGAGAATCTGGCCAGGTTTAGACTAGGACCGTATTATTATCGTCGGCCTACCTAGAGGATTGGAGTCTTGTGTGTACGAAACACCTTATCGTGCACGATTCCGGGAAACGTCTTATCCCGTGAACTTGTTTGTCTAGGTCATGAGTATACGAAACGTCTTATCGTACACGGTTCCGGGAAATGTCTTATCCTGTGGGCTTCCATTGGCTTGTCTTGCTATTGTACATGATGCTAGTGCGTGCCATCAACCGTGAGAGAATATTTTGTTATATTCGAATGATTGGATGGTTGTTTGTAAGTTGAATTACGTGAACATTAAGTTGGACTCTTGCATGAAATAGTTGATTGACGTGGTTTATATGTCGAATCTCTATCTTATCAAGTAGATGCTGCTAACAGTGAGATGTAAGCCCTGGTGAGTATATAGTTGCCTAAGGTTGTCTTCCCCAAGTCTATCTATAATAGGATGGTTACGGTTTTGTACTTCATGTATCGATATCCTTATATATTAAATTGCCTATTTATCCTTCTCGTATATTCAGATGTATATTTATATATGCATGCTTCTATTTTGTATTACCGTTCAAGTATGTTTATTGTGATATGGCTGGGAGAACCCGAAGTTACTCCCCACTGACTATGGCGTTCATGTTTTTCATGGATGAACAGGTTGCTTGATTGGATGGCTTTTTGCTTGTGGTATTTTGGGTTCGGGTGTGCTCTAGCGGGCGTTGGCCTGGATGAATCACCTATAGACGTTGTTTAGCTAGTTTGCTAATCACTTTGATATTGATAATATTTTGAGAGACTTTGTCTCTTTGTAGTATATTCTATTTTAGTTTGTAATTATTTGACATTCCTCGTATTTTTATCTTAGCATGTAAAAAGTTTTGAAAACACTGTATTTTCCGCTATATAAATCACATGCTTGTTATGTTTCATTTCCGCATTCGCGAGAGTTGTCACAGTTGGTATCAGAACTTAAACGCTCCCGACGCACATACGTGAACCCTAAACTTAAACTACTTGACCTTGAAATAATAAATGAGAGATGGGTAGAAGTTAAGGATTTTACTTGGTAGTCTATTTGTTTATGCTAAGTGTTAGGATTAACTTGTTTTGTTTTTGTTTCTTATGAAGATGGTTACACCTCGAGTAGTAGAGAATGTTATGCTAGAAGCTCTTACTCAAGTTCTAAAGAACCAGCAAGATGCGGCTATTGCTCAAGCCAACCAAGTCCCCCCCTCGTAGAGAAGATAACCACCAAGAAGGCTATGGTTGGGTGGCTAGCCAAATAGCTAGGAGTAAGATTGTACCTTACGGTGGAGAGCCGGACCCTACCGAGCTATCGGAATGGTTTCGAGGAATGGAAAAGCAATTTGATTTATACCAAGTCCGTGAAGAGGACAAGGTAAGGATTGCTAAGCACTTTCTGGTGAGGGAAGCCGACAATTGGTGGTCGATTACTAATCCCACCGCCATTCTTGAAAACAATTTCGGTTGGGAATGTTTCAAGGCTCTCGTGGAAGACCGATTTTATCCTAAGGAGCTCAAGCAACAAAGGCTCAAGGAATTTATTGATTTCAAGCAAAGTAACTTGACGGTTCAAGACTTTACCACGCAATTCAACAAGCTTGCTCATTTTGCACCAAGACTCATCAAGGATGATGAGGACCGAGCTTTTTACTACCGTAATAAGCTTAGTGCCTTGCTTCAAAGTAAGGTAAGGAGGACCTCTACTTCTTTCGGGGAGTTGTATGACGATGCCCTTTGGGCCGAGAACTCCATGAAGGTCATTAGAGACGAAGCGAAGATGAAGAATCTCTTTCCTTCCCCCTCTTTCAATCCAAGGTCAAACTTTCATGACAAAAGATATTTCACTCCCTCTTCTTCTAATGCCTATGCTAACAAGAGGCGTTTCAATGCTCCCTCAAACTCCAATGCAAGAACACTTGTTCCTTATCACCCTCAAGCTAACTCAAATGCGGCTCCTAAGCCCAATGTTTCTCCTCAAGCTTAAACTCAAGGACGAATGTGTGACGGTTGTAGGAAGCTCGTTCACCCCGGAGTTGGATGTTATGATAGGCCCCTCTTTTGCTTTTTCTGCGACAAGCCGGGTCACCGCTTTCGTGAATGCCTCGATCGTCAGACTCCCGTACCCGGTGCCAGAGCTAAAGGATCCATTTACGTACTCAGCCGAGCCGAAGCTAATGCTCACTAAGAGATCGTTACTGGTAGGTTTACTTCCTTAGATCAACCTTGTTTTCCTTTTCCGCCCTCGTCTTTTCCATCATATCGTAGTCATTTGATGATGCTTCCTAGTGTTCCTTGTATCATGTTCGTTTTTCCCTACTCTCTTATGAGGTAGTTTTCTTATTAGCTAGTGTGAGGAGTTAGTAGGTGTGTTTTGAAGAAGTTTCAAATATGGTACCTACCCGCCTTATTGAGCTAGTTTCATGTTTAGTTGATTATAAGGAATTGAAGATAAACTTAGGATGAACCTCTCTTAGTGGTTTTAGACTTTGAAACTTGATGTTGCAATATTCTTTTGAGGATCAAAATAAGCGTAATGATAGTTGGTTGTTGTGGTTAAGAATTTTAGTGATTGCTTTAAATGTTAATTGGGAATTTATTGTCTTTAAATGTTGGACCCTAACGGGAATAATTACTTTGTGGAATTAATATTTGGTGACCAAACTTGAGGAATATTGTCATAAGCGAAAACCGATGTATTTTGAGTTTGAATGAGCTAAATAATTTGATTAACGGTCGCATTGCCCTGTGATTTAGCAAAATATAAGTGAATTGAGATTCGTGACTAATCTCTCTTGAGGTTTTGTGATTTAGCTTTTGAAAACGAGAAGGTTCATTGTTAATGATTTAGGATAATGAGTTTTGGAATGAATTGGATCAAAGGATTTCATGGTAAATCTCTTTTACCTTGTGGTTGTTAGCGATCATGTTTCCCTAGAGATAAATATTTTTGTTGGCGGTTGCTAATAAGTGTTTTGATGGAACTAAGAAGATTAGAGTACGTGATAAATCTTTCATGTGAATTGTTAGTTGTGGAGTCGACCGTACCGATGGACTTTAGTAGATACTAATTGGATTTGAATAATTGGGATTTGTTGCTCGAAATCTCACGATTATGAAATATTTCTGTAGGAATCTAATGATTGAAAATGTTGAGGATAAATTACACTCTCTTGAGGACTAGTTTACTCGTGAAGATAGTAATGTAAAGTTGCGAACGACGTTTGAATTGTCATAGATGAAAGATAGGTTCGGAGTTCATCCCTCTCTTTTCCCTCAAATTGACCCTTGCTCAGTCTGCTACTCTTCAATCCTTCCCCTTTTTGGTCCTTTTTACTCGTTGGACGTACCTCTTAATTAGTATCGTGATTTATGAACTTAATGTTCGAGTCGCGCTATGTACGTGTAATGTCTTGATATTTTGAAGTTATCCTTGAGAAAACTTCCAACTTTTCATATTGTATATCCAATTTAATGTTCCACCGGAGTTTAAAAGATGAATTTTGTACCTCCTTTTTGGAGAAAATAGATTTCTTTCACTTTTATATTTTGATTTTGGCGTTTGGTTGAATGTTTGGACTCGTTATTGGAGACGTCTGGTGATTAGTCCTGCACTTACTAACGTTTGTTTTGAATTTCGATTTCACTATTTCGACATTGATTTGATTTTGATAACTAGAGTTCTCGTTCGCGACGGGCACTCTTGAGATCCGTAAATAAAGTGTCACACTTATGAAAAACCTCCTTACCCCATTTTCGAGAAGAACCTCGTTTCATATATGTTTCCCTTGTAAAACTTTTCGTATTAATTTTGAAAACCGATTCTTGTCCTTGATACTTTTGTTTTCCACCTTCAAGTTTCGTTTCAAGTTTCGAGGACGAAACTTTTTAAAAGGTGGGATGATTGTAACACCCGCAAATGTACCCTAGTTTTATAGTAAAAATATTTTACGGATACGTTTCAGCGAAATTTAGTTTTAGTTTAGAATTAAATTTCCTGTGTCTAATTTAGAATTTCCGAGTTTGTTTTCGGACTTTACGCGAGATTCCGAGTAAGTTACGTCTTAAAACGCTTTTGGGCTTTTCCCCATATTTTTCCACTTACTCCTTATGCTCCACTTAACCCTAACTCACCCTCACATTCAATCTTCTTCTTCCTCATCAAGTAACCACCAAAACCCTAACCTCCATACTTGCTCAAACTTATAATCGACACTACTCCTTCGTTTCTCGCTCAAATTCACTAAAGTTCGTCTTATTCTTTCCCTCTCATCGTCCTCTATCCTTATTGGTAATAAAATTACCGTCTTTCTCGCTTTTTAATTTATCTGTCTTTCTCAAAGGTGAATTATATTCGTCTTTTATTATCTAATTGTAGGTGGTGACCTCCAAGACCTCGACAAGGCCTACTACTTGATAGAAGAGGACCTCGACGAGGATTGAAGACGCGAAAAGGTAACAGTGAAGGGTTGCTCGATATCTTTACGTGTTTTAATGTGTTTTCTATGTTAGTAATTGTATTTAGAATAGGATTAGTAATCATAGGAATTGTGTTGCTGATGATAGTTGTTGTTAGTTGATAATTGATATTGAGAAATGGTGATTTATGATGTTAGTTATTGTTGGTTGCATGATGTTTGGGATGAACAAGTGAATTTCGTGCTAAATACACCCCAGCCGGCCGACCAGCAGCCGGTCAGCTGACCAGCTGGGGAGTGGCTAGATATTAATTGTTGTTACGTAAAAATTTACTAATACCTTAATATGTCTTCAATTGCTCATATGATATTGGTCATAGCCGGGTAGCCGGCAGCCGGTCCCTTTGACCAACTGGGACACGCTGCATTGTGATTTGTTTTCAATTGTTACTATTTGTGCCAGCCGGGTAGCCGGCAGCCGGTCCCCTTGACCGGCTGGCACCCGCTGCCAATCCTTTTAAAGTTCTTATTTACGTTTTCATTTATGATATTTCCGATGGTTCGTTTATCGTATAAATTTAAGTAATGGCTTTAAATATTCATGTTTGGAATATATGATATTCCATTCGTTTAATTCACATGTTTTATGACGGTTTTTGTTATATCCCAGTTTGAGTCGGTTTTACATATATTATGATTTGAACACTAATTATAAAGTGTTATGAACTCTCATTCCCCCGGTCATACTTTATAACCGTTAGACTTAAATGTCGGAGCGGTGGAGTGTAACCGTGATGCCGTTGTGCATTTATTTAGTGGGGATATGACGACGTTGTTAGGAGGCGAACACAATTCGTTGATCGACCCGACCGTCAAATGTTGTATCCTTGCGAGGTGGTGTCATTACATGTAGCGTACTAGTTTGACTATTAAATATAGATCTCTTTCCGCCTCTTTTGTGTGGTTTAGCCGAATTTGGGGTACTCGACGTCTTTATATGATCGAGTCTTGGATGTGGAACGTCTTACCACATGACGAATCGGGAAATGTCTTATTCCGAGAGTCTGGCCAGGTTTTGACTAGGACCATATTATTATCGTCGTCCTACTGAGAGGATTAGAGTCTTGTGTGTACGAAACGTCTTATCGTGCACGATTCCGGGAAACGTCTTATCCCGTGAACTTGTTTGTCTAGGTCATGAGTATACGAAACGTCTTATCGTATACGGTTCCGGGAAATGTCTTATCCCGTGGGCTTCCATTGGCTTGTGTTGCTATTGTACATGATGCTAGTGCGTGCCATCAACCGTGAGAGAATATGTTGTTATATTCGTATGATTGGATGGTTGTTTGTAAGTTGAATTACGTGAACATTGAGTTGGACTCTTGCATGAAGAGATGATTGACGTGGTTTATATGTCGAGTCTCTATCTTATCAAGTATATGCCGCTAACGGTGAGATGTAAGCCCTAGTGAGTATATAGTTGCCTAAGGGTGTCTTCCCCGAGTCTATCTATAATATGATGGTTACGGTTTTGTACTTCATGTATCGATATCCTTATATATTAAATTGCCTATTTATCCTTCTCGTTTATTCACATGTATATTTATATATGCATGCTTCTATTTTGTATTACCGTTCAAGTATGTTTATTGTGATATGGCTGGGAGAACCCGGAGTTACTCCCCACTGACTGTGGCGTTCATGTTTTTCATGGATGAACAGGTTGCTTGATTGGATGGCTTTTTGCTTGTGGTATTTTGGGTTCGGGTGTGAGCTAGCGGGCGTTGGCCTGGATGAATTACCTCTAGACATTTTTTAGCTAGTTTGCTAATCACTTTGATATTGATAATATTTTGAGAGACTTCATCTCTTTGTAGTATATTCTATTTCAGTTTTTAATTATTTGACATTCCTCGTATTTTTATCTTAGCATGTAAAAAGTTTTAAAAACACCGTATTTTCCGCTATATAAATCACTTGCTTGTTATGTTTCATTTCCGCATTTGCGAGGGTTGTCACACAAGCAACCTGTTCATCCATGAAAACATGAACGCCACAGTTAGTGGGGAGTAACTCCGGGTTCTCCCAGCCATATCACAAATAACATACTTAAACGGTAACACACAAGTAGAAGCATGCATATTTATATACATGTGAAATACGAGAAGGATAAATAGGAAATTCAATATATAAAGATATAGGTGCATGAAGTACAAAACGGTAAGAATCATATTATACATAGACTCGGGGAAGACACCCTTAGACAACTATATACTCACTAGGACTTGCATCTCACCGGTAGCGGCATATACTTGAAAATATTGAGACTCGACAAACAAACCACGCCAAGTCATCCAACGGTCACAAATAATCAACATATAATCACCAATCCAAACGTAAGAATACGTTGACAAACGTCTCTCACGGTAAATAACACGCACTAGCACCGTGTACAAGCAAGTATGATTAAAATCGAATCCACGGGATAAACATTTCCCTGAACGCATACACGATTAACATTTCGTATATGTAGACTCATTTTCTCCTGGTAGAACGACGATAATAATACGGTCCTAGTCTAAACCTGGCCAGACTCTCGAAATCACATTTTCCAATTCGACATGCGATAAACATTTCGCATCCAAGACTCAGTCAACCATAGAAGCCGAGTACCCCAAATTCGATCATGTAACACCCGGAAATGTACCCTATTTTTCTAGTAAAAATATTTTACGGATACTTTTCAGCGAAATATAGTTTTAATCGTAAATTTTATTTTCCGAGTCGAATTTAGAATTTCCGAGTTCGTATTTGGAATTTCCGCGAGATTCCATGAGAATCCCGTCTTAAGGCGAGTTTGACTTTTCTTGACTTTTTCCCTTCATTTTCCACTCATACTCCTTAACCTAATTCATTACACAAACACAAAATCCTTTCTTCCTCCTTAAGAAACCTTGCCTCCCTCTTGATTTTCGATCTTTGAATCATCATAACTCTTTCGTTCTTTGATAGAATTCGCGTAAGTTCGTCCCATTCTTCTCCCCTTACCTTCCTCTATCCGTATTCATATTAAAAGTATCGTCTTTCTCGCTTTTCAAGCTTTCCGTCTTTCTCAAGATGAATTTTATTCATCTTTTATGGTCTATTTGTAGGTGGTGACCTCCAAGATCCCGACAAAGACTATTACCTTATTGAAGAGAAGCTTGAAGATTAGTAAAGACGCTTAAAGGTAACGGTGAAGGGTTACTCGGTATCATTTACGTGTTTTACATGCTTTATATGCTAGAAATCGTATTAGAATACGATTAGTAAGCTTAGGAATCGTGTTATGATTAATGAATGTTGTTATGTGATGAATGTTGATAATTATTAGAATTGATTTATGAGAATTGAAATGGATTGAATATGTAAAGGAAGCTCACGGGTGAAGGGGTGTTCCCTGCCGGTCGACCGGCCGCCGGTCTGCCAACCGGCTGGGAACACATCAGTAACATCATTGAAGTTTTTGGGAATTTTTATATAGGGGTGGTCCTGGCCGGCCCACCGGCCGCCGGTCCATTGACCGGCCTAGACAACATTTCTCTGTTTTTGTGATTTTTGGATTTTGCCCTGTAGTGCGAGCCGGCCCACCGGCCGTCGATCCAATGACCGGCCTGGAACACGGCTGTGTTGTTTTCCTTTGACTTCTAAAACTCATAATTTATAATAGTTCGCATGATCCGTTTGTCGTAAAATTTTACGTAGGGTCTTATAATATTCATGTTTTGAATATATGATATTTCATTCGCTTGTATCACATGTTTTGTGACGGTTTTTGCTATGTTCCACTTTGAGTCGGTTTTTACAAATGATACTGTTTGAGCACGGTTTTGTCTTGTGCTTTGTACTCTCATTCCCTTGGCTACCTTCCCGTTCGTAAGGCTGGAATGTCGGAACGGGGATGTATCCTACTGCTTAAATGCATGTGTAGTGGGCATACGACGACGTTGTTGGGAGTTGAACGCATTGCGTTGATCGAACCGGCCGTCAAATGTTGTGTACTTGCGAGGTGGTGTTATTTGCATGTAGCGTACCGCTTGTTATGAGGCTTGTGCTCTTTTCCGCCTCTTTCGTGAATTGATCTACCGAATTTGGGGTACTCGGCGTCTATGATTGACCGAGTCTTGGATGCGAAATGTCATCGCATGTCGAATCGGAAAACATTTATTCCGAGAATATGGCCAGGTTTAGACTAGGA